>JAIPRL010011483.1:0-13472 GCA_025469235.1 Pemphigus obesinymphae
ATTTTAATAAATAATGCATAATATTATAGTACCTATCTACTGGATTTAGTGATTTAATATAATTTAAATAAAATTTTTACAGTAGGTACGGAAAAGCCAGGGGGGGGACATGTCCCTGTTTTGCCCCTCCTAATGGACGCCCATGGATATGCGATATCTTCCGCGGAGAACTTAATACACGGTAAAAAGTGGGGATACTTCACAGAGATGTGCACATCACAATGTTTCTGACATACCTATCTATTTTGTTATGGTAATTATAAAGTATATATCGCACTATCAGAACATTAGTGTAACAACTCAAAAAATGGCGATTTTGTGTTGCACAGTTTTTCTTATTGTAAAAATAGAATTCTTCACGATGCAATACTGTAATATTTTATATCTATAGAATTAAATAAGTTAAACCATATATTCTAGTAATGTATTAAGGAAAATAATAGTAAGTTGTAATTGCAATATTGTAACATCTCAAAATATTACACTGTTGCATTAAAATTTATTTAAATAGTTCGTGCATTAGTGTACTAAGTACTTTTTCGAGATGTTACACTACTGCCAATGAAGAAATTGGTAATTTGGAGTGTTGTTATTGATAATAATATTATTAATTATGGTACTTGTCGGTTATCGCGACTACCTAGCGAGACGTATTGTGGTTATTATTAGCATATATGTGGGGATTTTTTTTTGATAGGTAATATGACCTTTTACTTGCTATTTTCCAACGCAGTTAGTGTTGGACCATTGTCGTGTGTCGTGTCATATTATTACAATGCAAATCTGGGATTTACTATCGAACGAAAAAGATGCCGTGGCTTTTTTCCAAGAACATGGTGTTTTACCTAAAGGACAACTATGTGGGTCTGGTTACGAAGCTAAAACTGGTGCTCACACACAGAATATCGAAAGGTTATGGGGATCCTCTAAATGGCGTAACATAAAACATAGAGGCACTGCTCAACATTTGGATAGTTATTTGGTTGAATTCATGTGACGTCAAAAGCATGAAAACGCATTTGTAGAAATTTTAAATTGCATGTCTGAACATTTTCCCCCTAGAGTGAATTATTAATTATTTCTAGTTTTTATAACAGTTTTTTTTATAATTTTTACGGTAGTCACGATAACCCACAAGTACCTTAATTATTATCAAGTAGGTACTTTTTTATAAACTTACAATACGTTAATAGCAATTTTATTAATATTGTTTTAATGTATTGTATAGTATTCATTATTATTCATGTCCTTATTATTATTTGTTTATATTGTTAAAAAAATGAATTCACGTAGTAGAACTAATAAAATGATCAAATTAGCTAAAAACAACACTGATTTTGCTAAAGATTCGAATATCAATGATGTTAATTTGAATTCAAATTATTTGAGAAGTCAAACGAAAAGAGAATTTATTGATAATGTAGAAATGAAAATATTAATCCAGTACCTAAAAAAAAATGTATATGAACAAATTTTTAATTATGAATTTAATATAGGTTTTTTTTCTTTGTGAAGAACATAAAAATACTATTACAAAAACTGTAGAACTAGAAGAAAAATTTGTAAAACATATTAAAAATAAAGAAGATGCCAGAAATGAAGTTGTTAAAGACACAGATTATATTAAAACAAACAATAATAATGGCTTTTACTTTTATGATTTGCAAGCTGTGTTACTTACACCTTCAGGCGAAGTGTCTAGTTTTTATTATAAACGTAGATAGGCCACTTATAATTGTACAATATTTGATTCAAATTGTAATGAGGTAATAGAGGTGCAATAGAAATTGGAAGTTGCATTTTAAAGTTTATTGAAAAATGTGTATTAAATAAAAGAAATGAATTAATATTCTACTCCGATAACTGTAATGGACAAAATAAAAATAGATATATTTATTCTGTATACATGTATATTGTAAATTGTAATGTTTTTAAATGTTTCGGAAATAACACACAAGATTTTAACAACTGGTCATACATAAATGCCTGTTGACTCAATGCATAGCAGAATTGAGAATCAGAAAAAACGAGCATTAAAAAGTGGTCCTATATACATTCCAGCGCAATGGGTGTCAATTATGAAATTGGCAAAAAAAAAAAAATGGAAAGCCATGAGGTGGGTTCACAGCTCACCGTGTCGTTTCGTGTCGGATGAAATACTATCTATTGATTGGCCCATTCAAATGCGATTAGAAATTGGGACCATGTCGATTAAAACGATACCGAGACTACCGCATAGTTGAAATATTTCAACTTTTGGCCGTCTGGTTACATTCTGGTCATGACGTGGTTACTAATTATTACATTGTTTACTAATAATTACCGATGTCATCAACGTTTATATTTTAAAAAATTAACCAAACACTAAACAACAGAACAAAACATAACGATATAACGTTTACAATAATTTAACATACCTATTTAAAAGAGCATGAAAAATAAGAAAAAAAACCGGGAAACAATGTTCTGTGATAATGATTTATACATTGGTTTCAATGATAAGGTAACACGACACGATTAGCTATGAACCATACCTCACACAAAATGACACAAAACGATACGACATGGCGAACTGTGAACCCACCTTTACTCAACAAGAGATATGGACACAAAAAATTTTTTAGATCTCACAAGTTTATGTAGCGACATGGGTACAAATTATTCTATTAATGAAAATGGAGATAACATTTTAATGGGAGATATCGTAGCAATAAATTTCAAAAAAGAAAAACCTTTCATATTGCATTATAAAACGGATTTTTCTCAAAATGGTTACAAGACTAGATATAAAAGGTCATGGCAAAAGAAATCAATCTTATCCAGACAAAAATGATATTTTATTAAAATCTGCTTATAATTATCCTCCAAAACTTGCATCTGCTAAAAAAGAAGATCTACTATCATTATGTCGTTCTAACTTGATACCGGTACAGTACCATTATTTCTTCGAAAATTTGTGAACAGAAACAACAATAACCCTGAAAACGACTTATCAAGCACAAAGTAAGACTGTAAAAAAGTCTGTAAAGAAGACTTTATATAATAAAATATAAAGCAAAATATTATAAAAAAAAAGTTATTTTAATATGTTAAGAAAATATAATATTTTAAAGATTGTTGAAAGGTTTACAATTTATTTTATTTTAAATGTAGGTTTTATTTATTTTTTATTAAAAAAAAACGTTAGATAATAGTAGTAATGTGTTATTAAAAATCTGTATCACAAAAGTATTATAAAGCAAAATATTGTAAAACATAATTATTTGAATATTTTAAAAAAATATAATATTTCAAAGTTTGTTGAAAGGTTCAGAATTAATTTTATTTTGATTTAAATATGGGTTTTGTTTATTTTTATTTTAAAAAAAATGTTAGAAATAGTAGTATTTGTGTCATTAAAAATATGTATCACAAAAGTTATAAATCAAAATATTGTAAAAAAAAAAATATTTTAATATGTTAAGACAATATTATAATATTTTAAAGTTTGTTGAAAGATTCACAATTTATTTTATTTTATTTGTTTTGTTTGTTTTTATTAAAAAATGTTTTAATAATAGTAGTGTTTGTATCATTTTGTAGTTAAAATTATCAGTTTAGTATATTTTGGAGATTAAAGATGCATGTAGGTAGTGTACCTAGCTATATTATCTTCTAGAATGGTTATTATATAAATATAAATATAATATTACCTACCTATAATTATTAATTTTAATACATATAGAACCGTTTAAAATTCAAGAATTACAGTTATTACTGTGTTGCTTGGAAAATTTGTTTTAAAATATTGATTTCATTAGTGTAACAACTCAAAAAAGGTAAATTTATTCACGAAGGAGTATACATTTTTTTAAATTGTATAGTGTAAATATATAATATTATTTATAAATAATATAATGTTAAAATTTGATGATAATGTATAAAATACTTTTTGTTTTACAAGTATTAAAAATGTGAAAAATCTCTAAATTCGTTTTTATCAAAACACGGTTTTTTTAGTTGTTACACTAATGTTCTGATAGTGAAATTCTAAATTTTAAAAAATAACCTATAGTATAAATTACAATATTATAATTAAAATCAAAAACGCTTTTCAATTTGATCATAATTTTCCACTATCAAAAAATTTGAAACGGTTATAAAATAATATTGTAAGTAGGTGTTGATAATGAAATACTACAGTAGTTCTCCACTCTGTCACGTCTTTAATTTGAATGATGATAAATAGGCTAATATTCATCAGATTTCAAAAATTAAAACGTAAAATATGTTATAAATACAATATATAATAATGTATATTCTTTAAGAATTTATAATTTAATTCATAGGTTACTTATCGATTATCAAAAGTTAATATAGTTTTAAAAAATGAGGGAGGAGATACAAAATTTAGAATTATGAAAAAATCACATACAAAAACTTTATGAAAAATTTTACAAAAATTATTTGCACATTCAAGATATATTGAGGCTCATGATAAAAAAAAATGACTGTATATTATTATTACTAAATATTATATATTTCAATTTATTTGGAAGAGTATCAAATTGTTTTTAAAAAATAAAATAACTATAACACTTGTTTTATTACTTTGAATACAATTTTATACGAATTGTGCTCTAGAAAGCAGACAGACTGTATAATTGACAATAACTAGTGGCTTTTAGCCTCAATATTAATATTTTTAATCAGGACTTATCGATTAATGAACCACAACAATTAAAAAACATAAACTTACATACGTGAATTATGATTTAAATGCAACAGTAAAGCTGGTTAAAATAATCATATAGGTAGGTATGTAGAAAAACATTGATACAGTTATAAAAAGCATTATCAAAGATAATATTTTAAAATTATAAAATTATAAGATTATATAGGATATAAGATATAAGATTATTAATGTATAACATCTGTAGTCATAAAATTATGTATTTTAAATATATATTTTTAGTATTTGCATAACATTATATTCAATGTAATTCAATTTTAAACAATAAAAATGGTATTAAAAATAAATCGTTATTGACAAAGTTTTACCATCTTTTGGAACTAATGGACATTGATAATTGTAGTTGCAATAAAATTACATAAAATCACACCCATGGTCTACAAACAAAGAGAAACCATAAAAATAATAAGAAAGTGTAATTTGAAAAAAATAGATTATCTACATAGATATCACATTTAGGTAGTTGGAAGTGGAAAAGAATTGATACTACTTTGGTAACCGCTAGAAATATGAAAATAATAATTTGTTTGAAAATTATAAAAATCAATTATTTTTTTATTTTATTTTTTCCAATAGTGACACATGTTTAATTTCCTATTAGATGAATTTCATTATATAACAGTGTATATACGATAGTAGTACACATAGGAAACAAAACTTTGCTATGTATATGTGGCAGTTCCAATTAAAGGATTAACTTTCATGATGCAATTGAATATGGTAAACTTCATAGTGATCCAATTTATAGATTAATGTATACAATTATAGTAAGAAAATACATAATTATTAACTTAATATACTACATACTACATACTATAAACAACTAATTAATTAAAAAAATTAATTTATTACATATATATATGCACCAATTATAGCTAGCCTTTTCTTATAGTACACAAATGGAATGTATATCAAGAATGGTGACAGGATGAACCCCAGCGCAATAAGGAATTGTGGTTTAGGGTCATTGATTATGGGTGTCAAAAACAGAGTTATAGACACTATGAGCACAAATATTAGTATGTTGATATGATGTACCTGTGACATAAAATAACATAGGAATTAAATAAAAAAAAAATAACACAATGAAGTATTTCATATACTATGCTGATGATCGCACCACGGTCATTACACTATGCTATAATAGTAACTTTTAATATAAGATGAGGAGCTGGAGAGTGATGGAGAAGTTATCTATGGAGGAGATAGGAACAGAATAGCATGAATAATCTTAATAGTATTTAAGTATAATTTTTTAAAATTAATTTAATTCCACGGAGTATTTTTGATACACGTACAATGAATGGTTATGGTCCAAACACAGTGTTTACTTTTTACTCTCCAATTCACTGAATAGACGTAGACTGATACTTTAAGAATAAATTCTTAAAGCCTCGAGTATACCGATAGTTTGATTTGGGTTGCATAGGAGCTTATTAGGGTACCCATAACCAGTAGATAATCATTTCTTTAGGTTATGTGGTCTAAATACTGCGAGTATGACTACTTGAAGGTTTAGAGATAAAATATAAGATTAATACTTTCATTATGTTATCTTACAATAATAGTTATATTATACATATTAATAAAATAATTATAGTATATGTGATTACTTTAAATGGGCGGTTAATGTCTTGCTTGGTATAACGCAACACTAACAATGACACCATGGACATATCATAGAATATCCAACCTTAGAAGCTGGCGAACTCTATTAATGCTATGATCTTACCACTCAATAGATAAATCAAAGAGAGTGAACCCTGTCAGAAAAATAATTGGTTTTCGTAAACATTATTTTAGTTTAAAAGAAATATATAATCTTAAAATCATTATTTTTGAACTCTAAATATAAAATAGTGTACTCGTCGAGAGTTATGAATGAAACCTGTTGGAGGAAAATTTGTTTGTCACGCACAGGTTTGAATTATACAGCATTACCCAAAATCCATATTGTCAAGAAAAGTGTGGATAATGTCAGATATTGCTGAGATGATAGAGGAGAAAAGAATATACAATAACTTGAATACTGCTGAACAACAGCAAAGTACAAGTCTTTGTGAAACTTGATTATAAGGAAATTTAAAAAATAAAAGAAAAGTATCTAGAAGAAAAATTTGAGAAAATAGTTGTTTTAATAAAAACAGTCAGGAAAGAAGCAGCATACAAAACAGTGAAAAAGTCCTTTGGAACTCGTTATCCTAAAAGTGAAACTTTTAAAAAAGCTATCTAATATCTATAAAAAGATAAAGAAGGAACAATTATTTAAAAATAGGAATTTATTGCAGAAAGATGAAAGGAATACTTAGAGGCACTGTACAATGAGGAAGAACTAATTGGTCAAGAAATGGAAGAGACAAACGAAATTGATCAGGATGAAGAGTATTCCGTATTAAGAGAAGAATTTGACAGAGTACTAAGAAACCTAAAATCAAAGAAAACTGCGGAATATATGAGAATATTTAAGCAGAATTTTGGAAAAAAACAGTACAAAACTTGGTGAATGAACTAAATAAATAATATTTAAATATTTGAATTATTTGAATATTTATACTTTATAGAGATATCTACAGAACAACACATCTAACCACAGACTCTGTACAAAGTATAATTATTCATATACTGAAGAAAACTGCTGCCAAAAAATGTGAGTAATATAGCTTATTATCACATGCTTCAAATATACTTACAAAAGTCATGTTTATGAGAATGGCAAAAAAGATAGAAGACACATTATTAGAGTACCAATTTAGGTAAATTTAGGATTTAGGAAAAATTTGAGTACTAGAGAAGCAATATTGGCCCTGAAAATAATAATAGAAGAAAAAACACAAAAATATAAACCACAATTTATTGCCTTTGTTGACATTGAAAAGGCATTCGATAACTGGGGGATAATGTCCAAAAAGCTAAAACGAGTTTGAGTAGTAATAACAAAGATAAAACTGCTTTATATATTATATAAAAATGAATAGCAATCATAAAAATGGGAGGTACTCAAAAAATACAAGAATAATGAAAGGTGTTAGGCAAGGAAGTATGCTATCACCTTTAATATTAAATGCATATATTCATTCAGAAGGCTATAGATACTATAAGAGAAAATATACAGCTAGAATAAAAATAAATAGTAGTACAAAATAGACATGTTGAGATTTACTGATGATATTGCAATAACAGTTAAGAGCAGAAAGGATTTAAAAACGATTTTAGAAACAATGGAAGAGATGAAGAGATGGAAAGTGAACGCAATAAAGTCAAATGTCTAGTCTGTAGTATGGAAAATAACATAGGTTAAAAGAGATAAGATTATCGAACAAGAGTAGATGACTTTAGATATTTAGGAAACACTATAAGCTCAGATAGAAGATGTGAAAAAGATATAGTAAAAGCCAAGGTGGCATTTAATAAAGAAATAAGTCATATTATCTTGAAAAATATTAACTCAAACATCAAAAAAAATTTACTAAAAACTTACATTTGAAGCATTATACTGTACAGATGTGAAACATGGATTATTGCGAAAGAAGAAAAGAGAAGAGTAGAGGCAATCGAAATGTGGAGCTACAGAAGGATGCAAAAGATAAGCTGGACTGATAGAATCACTAATGAAATAGTTTTAGATAGGGTTTTGGAGAGAAGATTATTGTAGAAAAGTATAAAGAAAAGGCGAAATTAATGGATAGGTTATATTCTCAGATACGGATAGCTGCTAGGACTAATTTTGGAAGGAATAGTCGATGGAAAAAATAACAGAGGAAGACCACTAGTACATGAGTCGGATTATAGAAGACCAAGAATGTAATTCATACCAAGAAGTGAAGAGGAAAGCCAGTGACAGAAAGGCATGGAAATTGCTGCAAACCAATCATTAGATGGAAAACCGCAGAGAGAGAGACCCAACATAATGTGGTATACAGTATACATGTATGGCAATAGTCGTTAAATATTGACGCTCTGTATGCCAACGTAGTGCTGTTCGACTATTATGACGTTAGCGGTTTTCACCTGAAAACCGATCACCGCCGACTTGACAGGTTTCATTTTTAACAAGTATAAAATAATATTAGGATGAATTATTATAATATAATGAAAGTATGACCTGTAAAAGGATAGCTGGAGAGGTGTTCCTTTATCAACGTTTACGTAAAAGAAAACCTCCAACATAGGACCTTCTTTGCTTGCCGCAAAGCATAATCTACAACCAATAATATTACGTTATATAAATTATAAAGATATAAATGTAACTACAGTATTCACATTTTGTTTTGAAGTTATGGTTTTATGATTACTTTTTCGATAGTAGTCTATCAAATGTTTGGTTTGTTATGGGTATTGCGTAGTTATAAAGGTCACAAATTACAATATTGGCTACCTAGATTTGTACCTACCTGGTTTGGTTTCGGGAAAATTAATAGTTAATAAGTAAAAATGTTATTTTCAACGTTTTAGTCCTATATGTACATTTTTCTTTTATTAGAACCAGGGCTTAAGACCGCTTCCAAAAATAGCGGTAACGGCAAAATATTGAGAATCGGTAACTGGAATTAAGCAGTTTTTTAAATACATGGATATCGATAAACGGTTCTTTGAATATTTAAAAAATAGTTGGTGATCACTTCTCATAACCGGTTACCAGTTTTAAGCCACTTCTAACTTTTTAAAAAACATTAGAAACGCGGAAAGATCAGACTCGCAGCCCTTTTGAATGCACGAGTGTAATCGTGGTATTAAGATTAAATTGTACTTGAGATATATCCATTAAGTTATTTATTATTGTTAAATTATATATTTAAATTTTATTGTTTCTTTTAAACCAATTTTAAGTTAGGTATTAGTGTAAACGGTGTTTTTATACTAAATATATTTGTGAATGGAAGAGTTTGAATTATATACTATGTTAAGGTTTTCTTGGTTTACCTGACTTCTAGTAATTATTTAATATTATGCTTAAATTTTAAACTTTCATAAGTATAATAAATTATTTAAAATAACTTACAATTAGTTCATGGTACGCTGATTTTGGAATGCTCTGCTTGAAGTTGAACCAATTCTCTTCTTGAAATTGAACGAATTCTCTGCTTAAAATTGAATTAAAATTATCTGGTTTTTTCTTCTGGCTGCTCTTTAATTCATGAAGTTTGGATAGTCCAAAGAAGAGTAGTAGTTCGTCGGCGAATTACAGACAACTTAGGTAGTTATTGAAAGAAAAACTTAACAACATTTTCCATTTAATGAAGTTACCACACACCTGACTCTAAATGTGTGTAAAATGTAGTGCTCTAAGTCTGCAATGTGTATTATTTAATGAGGTATCACTAACGAGTCCATTGATCGTTCGTGGTTCATTGATGTTGGCGTAACAAAATGCATAGTTATTTGAGCATAGGAATTAAACAATTAGATAAATATTTAGAATATTTGAACCGGTTGACAAATTTAATTTGGCGTCATTATGGGCAATAACTTCCATAAGTCCGACTCAGGAGTCTTAAAATTTAATTAGATTTATTTTATATAATTTATTAATTAGAATTAGAAGTTTTATGGAGTGCTCTACTCTTACATATTTACATTATTATATTTATTTTATTATATAAAATTGTATATTTGTATTACACATTTGTGGTAAACAATATACTGTTGGTCTACAACAATGTCTTCGAAAAATAATTACCTGAAATAACACCAAGTCTACGTACGTCTATATATGTACATAATATGCAACATTGTAAATTGGTCCAACCTAATATTTGAGTTTATAAATAAAGCTTACTAAAATAATAAATATTTTGAACAATATTTGGCGTCGATTATTTTATATGCAGTCTGGTTACGTCCATGTATATCCACTGTAGATAATTAATGGTTAAAATGTATCAATTCAACATTAAACTATATTATAAAATTTTATTCAACAAATAAAAGTAAGGGTTATGGGCCCACCAATAATAAGATTTAATCATCAAACTACATCATCTACTTGAAATTTAGAAGTTGTTTTTGTAAATCTTCTAAATAAGTTTTTTAAGTTAAAAAGTATACAGTATACATACTTCACTTAAGTTGCCTTTGCGCTTCTAAATCGAAGTATTTATTGAATATTACTATATTGATTAATATTTAAATATTTATTATAATTGACCATGTAACTGGCAAGTAAATATAAGTATATTATAAAATATAGCCAATAAAATTAAAATATGTAAATATATATATAAATATAAAAATTAAATGTGAATCATTGCGATTGAAATTTGTCTAGCACACAAGTTTCAATAGATAATAGGTACGGGTAAATAACTATACACGAAATGTCCAACTAGTAAATAGTAATGATAATATATTAATGTTATACAAAGCTAGTAGGTATATGGTATTGACAAATATTATATTAGGTAGTTAATATTTAAAAATTGTTAATCATGATATTTAAAAAAAAGTAAAGTTCTATTCCAATAAAAATAATAAGTCATGTAAAATAATCAATCAGGAAACTACTAATTTAATTAAAAAAAATTAATACAAACATAAAATATATGTATATAATAATAATAATACATAATTATGTTATACAATTATTGACTTTAGTTCACGTGGAAACAATATATGCGTATAAATATAGAGCTACTTCTAAACATTAAATTCAACAATAATTATTATAATTTATAATTAAATTATAATTTTTATGGTTTTAATCTTGAATCAAAAATATAATTAGGCAAATATCAAATAAGTAAATATTAAACAAAATTAAAAAAATTTCAGATAAATTTTCTATAGGCACATAGGTTGCTGCAGTGATTGAACATCCATTATACCGCTGTCCGTTAAAGGTTGCTGCAGATTCACGTGCAGCTCCAATTCTTTCACATTTGACTAACACACAGCCGTTTGTTTTATCCACGTATATATAGAAAATGCAACCAAATTCGATACACGTCTCAATAATAGTATCATTAATTTCATTTTCCCAATTAGTGTTATATTCCATATTGTCTATGTCTGTATCAAACATGTTAAACACTAAAAATCATTGGCTTTCAATCGGAAGAATCTCCAGACCCATAGTTGTACCTGGAGCAGTTACTTCATTAGCAACTTTAATCGGAGGAACATTCATTTCTTCAGTATCGACATCGGATGCTTTTTGTCGTCCATCTTCTATTTTGAGGTTATTTTTAATTCATAGCCAACTAAATATACTCCATTATAAAATGTATAGGCATTATTAGCATGTACAATATTATAATAGGATATAAATGCACAACCATTGTTGTCACTCGTTTTTGAACCAGTCTTTAATTCTATTTTTAATAGGTCCAAATTGTCTAAACATATACTCTAAAGTCTAAGTTAGTCATATTGATAGAATAATGTAAAGCGCCAACATATAATGTGTATTCCTCATTTATTAAATGTGAGAGTTATACTTGAAAAGAAATACCTAAAAGTAATTGGCCATTTAAATCTATCGCAAGTTTAACCGATTTAGTTTCTCAAATTCTACATACGCAAAATCTATAAATATATATTTTCTCAAACAAATAATCCTTTCAACATTGCAAATCTTACCGATAGATGAAGAATTTTATTCCATGTCTCTATTTTTAATATTATACCTAAGATCCATACATAACACAGTCCTCTTGATTTTTCCATTGGAGTTGGCGAGTTTCTGAAAGACTGTGGACTACTTTGTTCATCTTGATTTGACCGTCGATGGAAGTTTCTTGAATGTTCACGATATCTATGAGTGGATCTACTACTACTATCTCTACCACTGAGTCGAATATATCAACTGCGACGTCTACCACTGGATCTACTATGACGTCTACCACTGAATTCACTATGAAGTCTACCACTGAATCCACTGCGACGTCTACCAATGGGTTGTCGTGTGACGTTTACCACTGAATCCACTGCGACGTCTACCAATGGATTGTCGTGTGACGTTTACCACTGAATCTACTACGTCTGCAAATGGATAGATTGAATCCACCAATGGTTCGACTACGATGTCTATCTCTAGAATTTATATTTTTCCGGAGTTTAATTCTTTTAGATTTCCCACGATTACGCAACTTATCACGTGACATATTATAATCTTCATTTATTGGATACAGGTAATCAATTATCTCATGCCATGATTTTGGATTTTCATCGTTTGATTCATTGAGCAACGCAACAATATCGCAGTCATTCATAATCAATTTGAACGAATATGGATGAAAATAGCAGGAAACAATTTAATAAAAAAAAAAAATAATATTAGTTTAGCAGTATGTAAATATATATATATATATATATATCCCTGTGGAGGGGGCTAAGAGTACCTCCACGGTTTCCTCATGCCTGTCGTAGAAGTCGACTAATTGAGGTTGCGTCAGGTCGACAGCCGGCATAAAACTTGTCAAAAAGTATGAGAAGTCTTTATATGAATATATGCGAGTTTTCCCATCTCGGATGTTCGCGGGGAAAACAAAATTGTGTACTTAGGTGTGGAGATAGCCTAAGGGACCAAGTTACCAGTACCAGCCTGACAGCGGCTGCGGTAGCCGTTCCATCAGTTATATGTGCGGGTCTACCCAACGGCCGTGATGTCGATGGTGAAGGGAAAGCACCAAAGTGTTTTGGGTTAGATTCGCACTTGAGTACGCAGGATAGGTTCAAAGTGCGAGTAGGTACGTGGAATGTAGGAACATTGACAGGTAGGAGTAGGGAGTTAGCAGAAGTTTTG
>JAIPRL010011484.1:0-13472 GCA_025469235.1 Pemphigus obesinymphae
TGGTGGACAATGCAGCAAGTTTTGAGACTGCAATGGATCGTGACAAGTGGAGAGGTTTAGTAGAAGCTGCAAAAGGCCTTAATGGCCCATAAAGCAAGATAAAAAAAAAAAAAAAAAAAAAAAAGATGAGAACCGGAACCGGAACCACATATTTTTATTTAAAAATAACAGGTACCGAATCAGAACCCTTGAATTTTTTCACTAAAAACCGGAACCGAAACCAGTACCGATAAAATCAAAAGGTTCCAGTCCTTGCTGTACATATAATATATGTCTATTTAAGTCTATACCTAGATTATAACTTTACAGTATACAGACTTATTATCTAAATACATATAAAGGTACCCAATAATTACATACAAATCCGTTTTCAATTTTAATAAACTTAACTTTTATACACCTACTATTCTCAGGGTCGGTGGGAAAAAGGGAATTAAGGGGTCGTGGGTGAACCCTCGTGAGTGAACAAAATCAAATCCAGTTGGCACAAAAAGTCGATGACCCTATTTTTGTTTTACTTGGTAACATTTTCGGAAAAATAAGTGGGCCTAATTTCTAGGATGACCCCCCCCCCCAAATACTTTTTAGCACCGGACTTGCTGACTATTCTATATTGGACATTCACATCTACGGACAAAACAAACATACTTCTTACTTACTTAATACATATATTGGCAGTGCTCGAATTGGGGGGGGGGGTCGCAAAGGGGGACGAAGCTCCTCTACTATTTTATAATATTTTGAGAGGATCCTTACTAATTTTTTTACAGTATACGAGTTATACATGATTTGAGGGAACGCGCACATTTATTGAAAGCCCGAAAGTACCATCCATTCTTTTATTCTTCCAATTCGAGTAAATATTATATATTATATTATACAAGTGTAGTATGTATACCTATATATATATATACTATACCCATAGACTTGGCTGCAGTCATACGACAATTCATTTTACGGGTAGGTATTCGTACGAATATTTTTAATAATATATAATAATATTTTAAAATATATTTTTCAGACAAATTATATAAAATATATATACAATGCGCGGTATACGTCATCATGATGATGGGGGAGGGGTATCTACCGTTTACGAGACCGACACGACCAGCTACACGGGCCAGCGCCATGACCTACCGTCATGGAAAAGAATCGCGGAGAGGCCGTAAAAGTCTGCACGGACGCCATTTGTGTTGGTAATTCGGAGTTTTTGGACGCGTTTGTCTACACGTTCGCCCCCAGTAACGCTGCAGGTATCGTGCGCGCAACAACATGTTATTATTGTTTACTGTTTATAGTCCTATTACAGTATAGTATTACATAGTAAACAAACGACACTCGTTCCCGACCTATCCCAACAATAATTCATTATTTGTCAATATTTTCTGGCGAATATACGGAGTAGTGCACGTATAAATAATAATATTATACACTCGATCTCTCGTCATGGAATTCAAATTTCACACGCCGCCCGCCATCGGCGAAGTGCTGAAGATCAACAACTCGCTGACCGTCGAAGGATACGAAAACAATGTCGTCGAGTGAGTATATAATATACAATACAACAATATATATCATATAATAATCTCATACATATACCCTATACGGCAGCGATTCTTAACCATATGGTCGCCAAAAATTTAAAACGTTGGTATAATATTTTTATTTTTAAGTCTTATAAAAATAATAAATGAAACCGTTTTCGTAAATTCACAGTATAGAAACGTTTATTTTTAAATATAATGTAATTAATATTATGACCTGTTATTAGTAGGTATTATTAGTAGGTACCTAATATGAGTAAAAAAATGTATTAAATGGAAAGTACCCAATAGTAATTTTTTATTCTGCCATTGAACATTATTTATAAAAAGGTCGCATGAAAAATTTGGTAAATATCTTGGGTCGCCCGCTGCTCTACAGTATATTATACCCGGCGCTGCCATTTTGTTTTTTGCACCTTTGTGTGTACCTATTGTATAATATACGTAGCTGGTAGGTACGTATGGTGACCATAAAATATATAACATAAAACGGTCTTTTCATTTTCAGTTTATAATTATTATGCCAATGCAATATAATATATTATATGACACTGTAGTAGTTACTATACAATTAATATAATAATTTAATTGCGATGCGTTTCCGTTGCATTTTAAATTTAATAATGTAAAAAAATTAAAGATGGGTAAAATAAATTACTAATACAGGAATTTATTATGACGTGTAATTTAAGCGTTTTGTTTGTTGTTTTCATTAAACGGTGAACGGTGTACAAAAAAATTATTACAACAATTCTTTTATTTAATAGAAAAAATACCAATGTTACAAACAATTAGAAATCGGTGCCTGAAATACTAATTTAATACCTAATTATTAGTGTGTATACATTTTTTTTCTTTTTTTTTAATACATGAATATAAGTAGGTCCTACCTATTATAAGTAAAGTTTTTATAAGTATATATAGGTAAATATAATTGTTTAAAATTTGCGGATTATAAAAATAAGTACCTAATCGGGAATATAACGTAAATTTAGAGACACATAATTAGTACATTAGACATTTTTTTTTCAATATTAAAATTTTATTGTATTAAATGTATTCAAATTTCAATACAAAATTATGAGGTATTTTATGGTTTTATAGTTTTTACCGGCTAAATAAACATTTTGGGGAAAAAAATGTCTACCCTTTTGGCAAAACCACTTGCAATTTTCATTTGATTTTGTTTAGATTTTAAAAAAATTGATTGTAGATTCTGATCGTATCGAAGAATATATTGGTTTTATCATAATGTGTTTTATATATATATAAATATGAATATAAGCTTAAGAGTTTTTGGGTATAGAGGTTCCTGATAGAAAAATCGTTCTAGTTGTTCCTTTATAATGGTTTCCCCCCCCCCCCAGTAGTTCCCTTAAGCGTAAGGAAAAACAACATTTTGAAAACTGAAAAAAAATCGAAACCGTTTTGAAATCCAAAATATTTCAACCAATTTGATTCTGATTTTAACTAAATAAATATAAAGGTGAACATACAAAATGTGACTATTGTGCGGGTGTCATCCATATGCATTTCCTTTTCTCCCACTGTCCGAATAATACGCGTATCGAACACACTGACGTGACTAATGAAGGTTATATATCCCCTAAGAGCCTTTTTTTTTATCGGCCTTTAATATTATAATAATATAATGTGTGCATTATATTTATTACCATTTACTGCCGAAATGTAAATGTCTGCCCTATGGCTTTTTCCCGAAATGGGATACTTTTTATAAAAGTGCATATCAATTTGACAAAAATATAACAAAACACAAATTTCTCGAATTAATATTCATTTTATCAATATAACTTAATTATATACCCATACCTAATTAATTCTATTAACTTAACCAAATATTAAAATATGAGTAATATAAAAAAAAAAAAAAAAATTATGAATAATAATTTTCTGAAGCCTAAATCTTTGCTAAAACATGCCATGATCGCATTTTCCATAGCTTTTTCATCCCACGACTGACGATCTGTCTTTCTAGTATATTTTCTTACCATTTTTATACAATAACCTACGATTGAAAAAATATAAATAACAATATAATGTATTGATATATGGACGTCCCCATTTTGCCCCGAACATGTAAACCCCATTTTGTTACCTTTTGGAGTATTTTGGTAGGGCGTTCTTAAGATTATTAACGAACAATGTCTATTAAAACACCTTTTAATTTATATTCACTATTGTTATAACTACCTAATATGAACTAATTAATTAAATTTTTTCGACAAAAAAAATTTAAAATAAAAATGGTTTTTTTTATATCATGAATATCGCTAGAAGACATTTGTATTTTAACAATAACTCATTTTATAATAAAAGAAAAATAATTAAACTTCAACCACGTTTTCTCGATCGGTGAACAGCTGTTTTAAAAATTATATTATATTGATATTTAACGAAAATGTCTCCATTTTGTCCCATGTAATATCTAATAATCATATTTCACAGAACTTCGTTAAGATATATTTTTCTAAATGATTTATCATTGCTTTCAAATTCAATACATCCACTACCAGTATCCTATCTGATGAGCGGAGTGCTTCCTTTCTCCCCTTACTATAACCACTTTTTTTTTTAACTTTAACAAATTACCAACAAATATTTAAATATATACCTAGGTACTAGATAAATCAATATTTTAAATTATGATATTGAAAAAGCCAAAAAAAAAGGAGTATAATGGGGTCCGCAGGGTATATAATATATTTGTGATCTAATTTATCATAATGTAATTACTTTTTATATACATTTTTGAGTTTTAAAATTGTAGTTAATCGCACGCAGTTATATCACTGTACTTTAAGATATTTTAGATTTTTTTTTTTAACCTTCTGTTTCTTTTACAAATATTTTATTTTATTATATTTTTATATTATATGTATAATTATGATCTGGGTTACTTTTTTTTTCAACATACTTTTATTCTTGTTTATTAAATATATATATATATATACCTATTGTATAAAATATAATAAAAACATAAATAAAGATAAATTATTGAATTATATTTTAATTACAGAGGGGGTTGTCAGGAAGTGATAATTTGTGACAATGGGTGTGACCATCCACTGCACTGTTGGAAAAAAAATTCCATTCCTTTCCACCCCCAACAAATTTATATTTAGTAGGTACATTTAACACGCCACTCCTTAAAATATCCTTTAGTACTTTGTAACTAATAAATATATTGAACGCAAATAATTAGAACTGCAGAGATTAGAACATTATAATTTATATTATGATCTTCCATAACGGCTTACCTAATTTGATTTCTTTAGTTTAGCATCAGGAAAAATATTCTTAATATTCCTGTTGGATGGAATATTTTTAGATTCTTAACGAAGCAAGGAATGCATTAGTTTTATGATGATGTGTTAAGTGTTTTTATTTTTATTTATTTTTTTATGCCTATGCCCAAAAATTCTAAAAGAAGAAGTACTCTGACCATTACAATTAACACTATTTTCTGGTAGAAAATTGCATCTAGTTAGTACTTTAATGAGGTCATTTTTCAATTTTTAATTTTTTCGATAAACACGTAAGTAAACACTATCAAAAAATTAGGTAAAAATCGGTAAATACAATTGTGATAAAATTCTGAATATAATATTCTGAATTCGAAAATATTGATGCTAGTGATATAAAATTTTCACCACAACCGTATATAGGTATATAGGTACATAAAATATTACTACAAAAATTTTCGAAAATTTTTATCAATTTTTAGGCTATTTACATCAATATGAGACATTAATTAATTCATAATAGTCTTAATTTGGTTTTTAAGACCTGAAAATGTAATACAATGTTAAAAGTACGCCATTAAATATACATACAAAATATTCGAAAAATCGGTACCTACGTACAATATTTTTTAATAGCCATTTCAATTTTTTTCGAATACCCATTTAATTTTTTCGACATTTCGGTATGAAAAATATTTGAAGTTTGGGGATATAAACTTATATGGGCACATTTTCTTTTTTTTCTATTATTCTTTTATACTACTTATATATTTATAAGAGTATTACATTTTTGAACTTAATAATTTTTAATTTTTAAATTAAATACGAGTAAATGTAAATATAAAGGTACCTATATATATTAATATTTTAATAAATAATATCATAGGTACAATAATAATACCTACATATTATATTACAATTTAAATATTATATAATATTAATATTTAATAATAAGTGAGTAGTAATTGATAATAATTGTGAGTATATATATTTTTGTGCAGTTTTCAAAAGAAAATTGGATTGATCATCGACGAAATGGGAAAACGATCGGCAATCGTACAAGGATTAAAATCACCATTAACCTCCGCTAAACAGCTGGCACATTCTGATCATATTCTTTACATGATGATTGAACATAACACCATTTCTCCGTAAGTTATAGTTTCTAATAAGTATTGTAATATTTTAGTTAGTCATTCATATTTTGTACCTACAAACCTAACTGTTATTGTATTTTTGTTAAGGAATTTTACTGTTGTTGGAATTTTGAAGATGGGATTGAAGAAGATGCTCCTCTGCGACAATACTGGATCTAAGTCAGAAGCAATGGTCTACTGTATATTGGATTTTTACGTTCATGAAACCAGACAACATAATGGATATGGAAGACGTTTGATTGATTACATGCTAAAGGTCATATATTATTATTTCAAAAATTATCCTGAATATTTTATATTGTCTTTTTGACATCTATGTCCCTACAAATTTAGGATTTGGGTTTAGATGCTAAACATTTGGCTATTGATAAACCAACTACAAGAATATCTAATTTTATGCGGAAGCATTATCAGCTATCCAAATTGGTAAATCAAGACAAAAACATTGGGATCTACGAGGAATTTTTCCATGAAAAATGTGAGAATTTTATATATTTAATACATATATTTTATATGTGAACTTTATACTTGCACAATTAAATTATTAATAATTAATATATTGTATTGATTAATATAGTTGATGGAAAGGACCATGCTAATGGAGGAAATCGGTAATATGCTATAATTATAAATGTATAACATACAATTTATATAAAATAAATCAATTTTTCTAACTTTTTTAAGTTATATCATTTACATTTTATAATAGTTTATTTTACAATATTTTTATATATTTAGTGCTACTGTAGATGGAAGTTACCCTCCTACGTTTGGACGGCATGGAGCTCATAAACATCATGATACAATGGGGTAGGTAAATATTAATATGAATGGCAGTTCATAGGATTCATGACACAAAAAAAATATTTTTTAAATTTTTACATTTAATAAAAATTTTTTAAGTGGTGCATGTAATAAATGGTTAAAAATTTTCATTCAAACAAAATAAAAATACCTACGTACATTATATACTTGAACCTTGTCTATAACTTAACTTGTAAGTAATGTTATATAGATACTCACATGTTATTATTCAAATTCACCAATATAATTTAAATAAATTGTATTTCACTATTATAAATGAGAAAATAATTAGTTCAATTAAAGGAAAATATGGATAATTAATATAATTATTATCTAATAACTAGGTATGGGTAATTATTATTACTCATATATTTTTTAAATAATGGAATTGTTATTTGGAGAACAATGCTTTACGGTTTTAATCCATTGTAAATTATTAAAAATATTTTCTTGTCAACATCAAATGATGCAATACTTTTAAAATAAATAAACATTATGGAAATCTTCTATTAACATGATGGCCAATGGTTAATATAATCATTTAAATTTGTATCTTTGGAACTAAACATAATATTATTGATATATATTTGCAGATTGTTCAAGATGGTGCTTCTATGAACTTGAAAAACAATCATAACACTTTAGACGTGTTAGTATTTATATTTTATACCTGTAATAATTTTTATTTAATTTATTAGTTATTATTTTTTTTATTTTTATTTGATTTAGTGTTGATAACGAGTTCAAAGGATTACCACATTCTCATCCATGAAGTACAAATAATATATTTTAAATTTTGTAGATGCATTTCAAACCGACTAGTAGGTACATTATGTAGAAAATATTTTAAAAAAAGTATTAACTTCTATCGTAATATGTTAATTTAAATATAACTACACAATAATTGATATGTATTAATAGATATTTACTCAAATTAATCCACATTATTATAAAACATTGAAATGCAAGTTTTAACTTTTAAATATTATTCTATTACTTTTATATGCATATTATATTTAAATAATTAAGTATTCATATTTTTTACAACAATTTATTTGTTTTTATAGATTTTTTTTACAATTTAAATTGTAAAATCACTGCACTTTTGTTCTTATTGATTTTATATTTTAATACATTTCTATAATACCTATCTACTAAAATATACTATTGAAATTTATATCTACTATGATGTTTTATTCTATTCATATAATATTATAGGGTAATCATTATACTTTTGATGAAGCCGTAGATACCTATAAGTCAAACTAATAATTTATTTTGTTTTTACTTGGAAATACCTTCATCGTAGAAATATGAAAAACAAAATATTAAGAACAACATTATCTAGCACCCTGCGTACACCGAAAATAAAATCACAATCATATTAATTAAAATATATGTTCAATTGATAATAATCTTGTTGATATAGAGCCAACAACATTTTATTATTAAATTGAGAATAATATTGTCAATAAACCATAATCATATTAATTAAATTAAAAATATAAAATAAAAATGTAAACTGATTTATATTGAAAAACATTTATTAAGATATACTTACATATTATTATAAGTATAATATTAGTAGACAAAAATACATGTTTTTTTCATATAATACCTATGTTATATAGAAAAGTGAACATTTTTTTCAGTTTATCCATTATCAAATACCTACTAAATACTAAATAATAATAAATATTTAATACTTAATAGGTACTATAATATTATACACATTTTTTTTTTTTTAATGGTACTTTATTCTGCATATATTGTCCTATACATTTATAAAATAAAATTAATATGTATTTAAATCCGACAATATCTGACCTATAGTATGACAAAGCTTATCATAAATGGTGGTCAAGTTTTCAAATATTTTTAGATGATAGCCATACAATACAAGATTTAGACAGATATTCTAAATTAAATAACTTGAAGCACACATTAATTGCATTTAAAATGGTAAATGCTTTATATTTTAGAGAATCAAAGAAAACAATCACTTCTATTGGTTGGGTAGGTGTATCAATTATTATGATAAATGGTTAAATTGAATTCATCGCATATTGATATACTCTTCAACTTCAAAAACTGAATGTTTAAAAATCATAAAACTGTTTTATGAATCTTTTAATTGAATGCTTAACTTGGTTTTTTCCCATTATGGTATTTTATTAATTTTTTAGAAATAGTTACAAAAATGGCATGTAATAAATAGAATAATGCTCTATTCATTCCATCTAAAAATTATTAAAGGGGGGAGAAGTCCAGGGGTACTAAACCCTACCCAGAACCAAAATATATTTAATTTAAAAACTAATAAACATATTGACTGAAAAAAGTAATAACTGCCCTAAAAATAAATATAAGACTACATTTTAGATTCTGAGCGTTGTAAAATATTTTTTAATTTTACGATAATGTTTATTTGTTTAATATTTTTCTGTGAGCAATTATCGACCAGAGAACTTGACATCATGATCTAATTTTTTCATGCGTACCCATTTTTAAAGTAAAATTTTATTAGAATGAATTTTGAAGAGGTAATATGTCATGTAAATAAACATTTATTGTGTTTTTACGAGAGATTTTCACTTTGTCCCGCCTGTTCATTTTGCCCCACATTCCCTTATGTATAGTATATTAAATATAATCTTAAGAGGATGTTACACCCGCATTTGTTGTCTCTGTCTATCTAACAGATAATATAGCAAAATCACACTACGCAGAATTGAAATTTTGGCGTTTAGGTTAAAAATAGAGTATAAATACACCTATTCCAAATTTAAATCGAGGAATATTTTCGAGTGAACCTCATGTGCATTTTGTAAAATAACGTCTAACGAAAAAGTTAAAGCTATTTAAAAATATCAAAAACTAAAAATGCCGTAACTTTTTTTTTCTGACAATATTTTAAAAAAAGCCCATGAGGTTCACTCAAAATTGTTCTTCTCGTTAAATTTGATAATGGCGTGTAAGCTCTAAATCTAACCAAAATACCATAATTTCAATTTTGCGTTGTATAATTTTGCTATATTGCCAATGAGATGGACGGAGACAGAAAATGCGGGTATAGCATCCTCTTAATTTATATATTTCACTGTATAGTTCAAAATTATACGCTTGGGAGAAGAATTTTGAAATATACCTACCTATGTCATTTGATTTTCAAATCGTCTTCGGACAAAATAAAGTACGTACCTATTATAGGCAGTAGTAGAGTAGTAGTCTACATCATAAGATAACTGTTGATTTTTGGCAAATTTTGCGAACATTTTGGACAAATTTTAATATAAAATTGTGTAAATTAAGCAGAATTATACGTTAACGTAATAAAATCGATGAAATAAGAACAACCAGAATAAATATATTATGAAAATTCGTATAAATTCATTTTCAACTATAAAAACTTAATTAAACAATTAAAGAAACAATTCACGTCTATACGGATAAAAAAAATTGCCTACCTCTATTAATATAAGGTAATCATGAGATGCGGACAATTTCGACTCGGAACTACAAATTTTAATTTTAGAACTATATTTTTTTTTATGGAGAAAATGTGTCATTTGGGGTGGTTAATGTGGGCCTAATTATTTGAACTATTGCCGAAATTTATCCGCTACTCCTGAAATTATCCTATGACCTAATAATTGTTAAAAATTAGCACGTACCTACTTAATTTGCATGAATTCCTACAATTAAATTTAGAATTTTCATGGTTTTACCATGCATAGGTATCCCATACGTCTTGTATTGTACGGATTGTCCTGTATTTTTGAGAACCGACCCATTTCGTATGTCTCTCTTGTAAATGTATAAATTTGAAAATGTATTATTATCTATTTAAACAGGTAAAATCATTTTTGATATTTTGTATTATATGAAACAGTGGCACAGAAGCTAATTATACCACTCAATAATAAATAATTATATATAAAAACAATATTTTACTAAAAATGTCAGGCTTAAATAATGCTACTAAAATAGTTCGTCCTGTTTACGGCCATTTTGAAAGTGGCCTGTATATATTATGCCACTAACACATAAAGGATTGATTTCTATAATAATCAATATTCAAACACGAAGATTTAATAGTTAATTAAAAATGTTAAATAAATCTATAATTTTATCATTTTTTCAAGAAAAGTCATTCTAAAATAATTATAGTTTCCGAATAAAGTGAAAATAGGTACCTATTGGTTTTACATTATGGATTTTATGGTTTTCGAATTTAGGGTAGAACGAATTTCTCTGATAGAAAATGTCAATCAGTTAGTATTTTAAAGAAATAATTTTTTTCCATTTCCTGTGTAATTTAAATGTTATTTTGAATTTGAAAAAAAATATGGACGGACTCTATATTTAGTTAAAAAATCAGCGTTCCAGGACCTATGTCCTAGTCCTATGTCTCTTAGGACTAGGTCTAGCTAGAAGAAGTAAGCCGTGGAGGACTTCGTCCCCCACACCCCCTATCCTATCCAAAGTTTCTCAACCGGGGGAAACTTTTAAAACCATTTTTATATTATTATATAACATGAATAAAATACAAAAAATGCAACGTTTTTTTTATTTTAAAAAAACATTTTTTTTTTGTTTTGAAAATACAAAAAATACAATAGGTATTACATACACTTTTTTGCATCAACATCGGGTTACATATTTTCAAAAAGCATAGTTAAAGCATTCCTTGTGTCAAAAAAATTGAACATATTTTATTCCTTTTAAATGAATTATTGAGGAAGCTGGATACGTATATGAAGAATACGAAATGTAGTTTTTATATAATTTTTTTTATAAATTACTGAAAAGTAGTCAAAAAATTTTAAAAATTACCTATATCTTGTTAACTACAAGTCAATACGTCAATTTGTCAGTGCTACTGAAAATAATGTGTACATTTCAAGTCTCTGACATTAATACTTTCTGATGTATAACAATTTTTGGTATAGATTTCCTATTCACGTAAGATCACTACATATACTGGAAAGTGGAAATATACCGAAAATTTTCTTCTTTAAAGTATCAGCTACAATAAATACAATAAATTCATATAAATATATATATAAATAAAATAAATATAAATATCAGAAAGCTTATACTCCCATTAAACTCCTTTTACCTAAACTAAAATCCGAATAAAAATAACTATACCACGACGGAAAATCCAAAACATGGTGATCAGCAGAACGCAAATCGCCATTTCACTAATAAAAGTAAATATAAACAACGACCTAATAACAAAAATTTATCGGTACCGCATTGATTTTACAAATATTTCGCCATCCCTTTAGGCTTTTAGCCATTCATGGGTAATGAAGATTATTTATTATCTATTATAATATGATTTAATAAGATCAACTATTCAACAATTTATATCATGATTTTTATCTAAAGTAATAAGGACAAAAAGCATTGGTTTTCGTAATTTCACGATTTTTCAGAAAAAAAAAAATTTATAATTTTAAAAATTCAAACTAAAACGGATACACTGCGTCCTCTGCGTTCCTTGATGAATAAATAAAGGGGTACGCTGTCAAACATGAAAAACATGAAGAGTAACTCCGACCCCCTGCGTCCCTCCCCAAATCCACCACTGGTTATTAATATTATAATATTATATCTATTAAATCCAAACTTTAAAACAATTTCTTTTTTTCTGTGGCTTTTTTTTTTTTGGATTTACACAACCTGTACATGTCAAACGTTTTATTTTATAATTCTATAAGAAAAATCATTCAAAAATTGAGTTTTATTTTGTTATAATTGTATATATAACCATGGTCGTCCCGATGGCGGGTGGGTGTCTAACCCCCCCATCTCGGAAAGCAGTCAACAAAATTAAGTTCAATTGGCAAATAGTAGAAAAAGTCGATAGCTTTTTTTTCCCCGGCTTATTCACTCACGTTTATTAAGTATTTAGTTTTTTAAGTCGGCAGACTATTAATTATTAGGATTTTTAGTCGGTAAAATGGGAAAAAAGTCGATTACCTATTTTTACATTTTACCCCCCCTCCAAAAAAAAAAAAAAAATCTTTCTTCGGGACGACTGTGTATGATATTCGTTTATTAAAATTTAAGTTTAATGGAAGTCCAGTATTTTTTTTTTAAATTTAATCTGGGATCCCTAGCCATGATCATTTAACATTTCCGATTGCACGTGCATTCATGGAAAAAAATCGGCCACAAATAAGCCTACACGTGGGCTCCGTATACTTGGCAGGCAAATTTCTTATTTTTATATTTTTATTAATTATATAATTTGGGCAATTTTAGGAAGTTACCTTTGTATTTTGAGAAACAACGGTTTTTTTTATAACTGAAAATTTATTTTGTCAAATTTGTATTTTGTCATTTGATATGACACAATTATATTAAAAAAAGATGTACAGAGTATAGTACACAATTATTACAGAAACATAGTTTGTTAATTAAAATAAAGATTATGACTAATTTTGAAAGGTTAATTATTAAAATAAGTATATATACATATATATATATATATATATATATATACATATATATAGGTAGTGAACTACTTTACTTTTTTTTTAAATTATTAAAATTCCAGTATTAAAAAAAGCCGGTCAGTAGATTGTGGAAGCACTTCGCTCGTCGGGTGTCAGTATTGGTGGATGCACTTCGCTACTGGGCAGGGTACTTTTGGTGGATGTATTGAATTTGAAAGCAATGATAAATCA
>JAIPRL010011485.1:0-13466 GCA_025469235.1 Pemphigus obesinymphae
AATTTTTTTTTTTTTTTTTTTTTTTTTTTTTTTGTTTTTTTTTTTTTTTTTTTTTTTTTTTTTTTTTTTATTATTTATTTTATCTTATTTTATTTTTTTATAGTTTGGGACTCCATATATTTAATTTATATTGTTTCAGCTTATTAAGCTAGTGAAATCGGTATTTGTTATTTATTTGGTTTAATATTTTTAGTTAAGTTTATATATGTTTTCACCAAAAGCGACACCATATGAAAGAAAAAAAAAGACATGTTTTAAGCAGGGAAAAATCAGTAAGATTAGTAAAAGGAGTTATGTTGAAGGAAAGAGAGGAATATAAATACCAAAAAAGAGGTGAGTGGATGTAGCACTTTTTTTATTTATATTTATATACCCGTTATTTTTGGAGATATTAAAGTTTTAAAAAACAATGACCAAGGGTTCAGAAATGATTGTATGTCATTGCGCGAAATACTGCACGGTATTATATGTAGGAATTATAAACAATTATAAATTCTTTGTAATAATTCCGATTTACAATTTTCTAATGTCTTTAGATTCATCTTTGAACTCACTAAATAATATCACATAGGTATCATGATGATAATAGCAATAAAATATCAGTAATACTATAATGATGATATATGAGTCATTGGACTATTCTTGCCCTACGGTTCATGATCATATATTTGTCATTGGTACGAAAGGGTTAACATACATTGGTGAGATTTTCCTAAAGACTGAGTAATAACACAATGGAGATTGAAGTCTTGGTTGTTACTAAATAAAATAAATTAAAATGTATAAATTTGAGTTATAATTATTTAACCTGTTTTGATTTTTGGAAGTTTAAATTTTTTCTGCCTTGTTGTTGCTTTTACTAATGCTTTGGATCGATCCAACCAAGTATTTTCAGTTATAAAATCATCATCTTAAAAGTACATAAAAATAATCATTAGCTAACATAACAAATAATTAGGTAATATTATAATACAAGTTAAATATTCGATAATAAAATATGAATTCAAAATAAAAATGAGATACTTTAATATTTAATTATGAATTAGAATTATCAAGCCAAATTGCAACTTTAATAAATTAAGTATGGAAATATACTGAAAATCTAAAAGCAATATAGCAATACTTTTAATAAAATATTCCTAAATTAAATTTTCAAAAACAATTCTAATTGAATTTGTTCTATTGAATACTGGTATAACAAAATATTTAATAATATAATCATATATTTTTCATGCACATGTATTGAGAATTAAAAGCTATGAAATACTAAATATTTTTGAAAATATTAAAAATAGAAATAAATGTTTCTTTCAACAATACATCATTAAATTATTTTTTTAATTTGTTAATTTATTCTTAAATTAGTTCTAGTATTTTTGTTTTTTTTTTCTTATTAAACAACATCAACTTCAATTATTTTAATACCAGTTAATTTATGTACATCTTTCAATAAATATGAAAAATTGTTTGAGATACAATTTGTCTAAGTATCATGTTTGCCATTAAAATTAAATAGTTAAACAATTACTACATTTATATAATTACTTTGAAACTTTTTGAAACTAAACAGTTATCAATTCAAAATGGTTTATTATTGTGTAAACTGTTTTGAACTATATTAAAATATAAAACCTTTGCACTAGGTAGTTGAAGATTTCAAAGTGTTAATTATTTTAAAATGGTTTACAGATGGATCGTGTAAATGAGGATTATATAATATATATTATTATTAATTTGTTTTACATTTTGAGTAGCTCTTAAAATAATTTATAATAGTTTTAAAAGTTATACTTTTATCTAAATAAGAAAAAAAAATAGATGCTTGTTTATATTTTAAAGATAAAGATCTGATGCATAATTATCAAAACTTTTTGAAAAAAATCATACTAAGTGGGTTGAAAATATTTTTATATAAACATTTAGAACACGGGTATTTTAAAATCTATTTTGAATATTTTAAAACAATTTGATTTCAATCCAATTTAACGGCATCATATAAATGTAGTAAATGAAGAAAAACAAATATACCTGTAAAATAATATTATACATAAGAAGTCATCCAGGTATAATCTAAATTTAAAATTCAATAAAATTGGTTTCAATTGAGAATTTTTAGCATTTATATACTATAGTACTTACCTAAATGTGTGGTGTGCTGTTCATAACATGACTCTTTGTGTTCATTAATGAACTCTGTAGTACATTTGGTACGCCACTGTTTCATTGATAAGAAGTTGTCAGTATCTTTTACTTTATACCAAACTTTTTCACCCAATGCTTGATTAGTACGCGACAAGGTTGTCATAATTATTTTTATTCTAAAAATGTATACACCTAAATATTAATGATTTTCAACAAGAACAATAATAATACAGTAATCCCTCTTTATACATAGGGATTATATTCCGGAAAAGTTAAGCGAATAATCATATCTAGAAAATATGTAAAATAAAAAATAAATTTTACATTTTATTTGTGTATTACTATTATATACATTTTTAGTTTTATTTTTATTCTTATGGTTTGTATATTTTATTTCAATTTATTAACAAAAAAAAAATATGCAATAAGATGAAGAATACAATTACAAAATATAAAACATCCCATTATTGAAAGGAAAACAAACTTTGTCAAATATTAATGGTTGACTGGGTGATTAATGATTGTTAATCGGTAAAGTTCTTGTATATTGTTGTATTTATCATAACACAATATGTAAATACCTGATGAAAATTATTAAAACCCAATTTAACGGTTTGTTTAATTATAACTAATTAAATTTAATAATAAGATTTTTATAAGATTCTTTATTTAAAAGTCTACCTGAATGCAGTTATTAAATCTCACTGTGCATTTCCTAATTAACCATGGATGACTAGAGAGATTACTGTAATATAAAATATATTACCAACTATTTTATAATAAACTAAATTTTTATTAGCATATTTTAAAATTCAAAACTACATAATCAGTTGTGGCATGAATAAGGTAAAATGGAAATATGTGTTAATGTTTTAATAATTAATATTAATGTTTAATATTAATTTTTAATGCATAGATGATGGTGAGCGATCAACATATCATATTTAAAATATATGTATATTAAATATAATGCCATAATGTTTGTGCCGCCACTATACCCACATATTTTTGTTAATAAAATATTTGAAAATATTTAATATTAATTTGTTTTAAGTATAAACACCACTAACAAAGGAAAATGCTGTGATTCACATTGTATGCATTGTACATATTTTTATTTTTAGTTTAATTGGTAATTACCTTTTCAATTCATTCCCAGTCAGTACTGTATCTGGCGTTTTTAAATCTGATTTTGTTATTCTGCTCTGCCAAAAAACCCGAATAGATTTCGCTTTAATATCCTTTACATATGCATAGATCCACTAAAAATATAATCTAAATTATAATTCAGTTTACCTCAACTAAAATTTATTTATTTTTATTTTACCTGAGAAGTTGATGGAATTCTTTTTTTATAGATTTCCCAATGTTTTTTCATAGAATCGCTTAAATTTTTTTCATCTCTAAAGAATTTTAAACATATTCTAACCTGTTGTCCACAATAAAATCCATTGTTTTCAATATCATATTTCTAAAATATTTTAAAATAATTATTTTTAATAGAAATATTATAAAAAAATGTACTAACAAAATATTAATAAAATAAAAATAACAAGAATTACAAATTTATTCAGGTTTTTTATCATAAGAAATTTAAATTAAATGTAACTTACATCATTTTTAGCTACTTGTATAATATCATATTTATGTGCATCCACTATTGTAAACTCAAATCCATATCTTGTAGCCAATTTTATTTCAGTTTGGACGTGATAAATTCGGCCAATGAATGATTTATATAAAATGTAATCATGTGTGCGAAATTGCTATAAATATAAACATATTTATTTACATAAATTATTATAAAAATATTGTGCATTAATATGCAAAAAAAAAAAAATATATATAAATTGTATCTATAATACATTTACCACATTTTATGATTTACTCTTGGCAGATATCTACTATGTTTACATGCATCAGTTAATATGAATTAACTTACCAAACAGAATTTCAAATGTAAATTAGCTTAACTGTTTTAAGTAAGACCGGTATATATTAAACTGATTTAACATTGTATGTGCTTTAACTCCAAAAGTACTCGCATCAATTACTAAAGGCTCAATTACATTGGGTAAATTTACTTGCCACGCGTCAGCAAAAAAAATTGTGCAATAATGAGCGTTTAGCGACCTGTCCGATTATATTAGTTGCTTGCTCGTACATGTTGTAATAGGTACTTATTATTAATATTAATACTGTTCAATTTAATTAAATTAATGTTAATAGAATATCTATTAATTTTTCTTTAAATTCCATTCTTAGAAGATTTCGGTAGCCTGCAATGTTTTTGTCTTTTAACACTTTTATTAATGTACTGGATCTGATCTCTGACTCACACTCTTTCCTTCTTTCTGGTTTTCCTTTTTTCCAACTCGTGATCCAATAAATGAGAAATAATAACAACACCTACTCAAACTACAGCCTCCGACATCTTGACAGTACTACTACACACTAGTCACTAGCATACAAGCGATTTTACTAGCCATGTCGATTACATACAGCGATTTTACTCGCTAGTGATTAGTGACTAAAGTAGACCGGTCGTCAACTTTATTCGCGGGTGTCTAGCAAGTATTCAACAATTTAGTGACTAGGCCGATTAAATTAAGCGAGTTTAGTAGCAGTGAGTAAAATCGCCAGTGACCAGCATATAAATTTGCCCAATGTAATCGAACCTTAATGTATGTTAAGGTTAATCGGTTTAAACCGTACATGTAAACATCGTAATTAAAAGAAAGTTATATACCTATCTTAATAACGAACTAACATAAATCTTAATCCTTAATTTAAAATTAATTTTGAAATTACAAATCCATGTGCTATCACAAAAATAAAATAAATACTTTACCTACATGTAAAAATGTTTAAAAAATAAATACATACTTGTCTGCGAATTAAGCTTCGATAATCGATATTTTCAATTACTATATCGGTGTTATGTATTTTTACTGTGATATAAATATCAGCATTTTCACAAACACCAAGCATTTTTGACTTACTGTCACTGCACTTTTTTATTACATCACCAGAAACCAATGGACGATTTATTAAAACAAGCTAAAATAGTAAAATAATTACACATGTTTCAAAAAAAATGTGGACAATAAACATTAAGTATACCTCATCCTCGAAGATTTTTTCTTCAACTCCTTCTGGATGCCACTTTACATGTATGTGTTTTTTCTCGTTATCCACGTTCGCATCGTATCCATATACTGGAATTGATCCATATTTGATTAAACCTGTTTTTGAAGACAACCTGGTCACTGTGTCCCCGAAAAAAAATTTCATGTTTTGAAACATTTTTAGTGTAAATTATATCTACATATAATAGAAGCAAAGATAAATTCACTAAGACGAAAAATAAATTCGAAGCGCTATAATAGTTCAATCATTAAACATAAAATATAGGGAAATTATTTCAATGATCCGACTAAATTAAACGACCATGTTAATAGCTTGGCAATTCACGGCGTCCTACAATATAACCACAAACTTGTTGGCTGCATTTTTGTTCACCATTTGGAACAGAAAATGTAGTTAAATAATAATTTATAAAATAAAAGTCAATAAATTATTCTTCCATGATACCTCCATAAAGCGCCGTCATCGCTGTAGCGCATATCAGAGAAGGGTCACCTACTGACATACCTGAGTGTATGATAAACTTAATGCGTGTCTTATACGCATGCGAAGCATAGATAATAAAGATCTATATTATCTATGATGGGAAGACATCTCAAAAACGGCTCGTCGGTTAAAATGACGTAGCTAGACGGCTAGATGTTTTTTATTATGATGACCGTATACAGGACATCAAATAGTTCAAAGTCTGTAGTTTCAACTAATGAGATAAGATTTTAAAATGAAGTTTTATTTAAAAAAATTATAATTATTAAACATACTGGTGTGGAGGTTACATATCGTTTATATATCGTAATTATTATTAATTAAATTATATCGTTTAAACAATAATACTCTAATATTGATAGATTCATAATTTTAATTATACAAAATATTATTTTATACCAAATTTATATTTCTTATTATATAATTATAGGGAAAAATTTTAATGGTAGTGGTTAACACTGAACGGCAGTCCGCAAAGTGGTTCAAATCAAGCCACCTTGGCGGCACAGACAGAGTGCGCTTAATATACATATTTATACATAATTGATTACAGTGCACAACACGACATGGTGAAATGTAAAATTAATGGTTTTAACGCCATAACCATGGAAAAAATATTTGTATATAACATAACCAAGGTACATTTTTACACATTTTTTATAAATTATCCTTGAACATTTTGTGTTTTAACCTTAAAGAATAATTTCCATATGATATTTATGTCGCATACTTGGTTGAAGTATGATACCCTGGTCGCATATTAAAAATCTATTGTTTGATTGTAGGACACATCCATTCGTTTTTATTTGTGTTTTGGTGAATGAATCAACACACTTCTATTTTATGTTATTTTATGTATAGTCCAAACTCAACAAAACCATGTCTGATTACATTAAAAACTTTTCTTCCGGAGACACAGTATCCAGGATGTGTTCAAAAACGGGTCTTCTCCAATATGGTATAGTTTTTAATCCTATAAAAGTGCGTACAACAAAAGAATGCATTCATGTAATTTGGCATCCCAGTGGAACTCTAGAAGCGGTTTTAGCAAAAGATGTATGTTATCTATAGTTAAATTAATATTTAAAACCTACTTATAATTATTTAAACTTCTTAGCTTGTATTAGTGGATCGGTTAATGATTCCTGGTGATAAAGTTTGCAAGGTAGATGAAATTAAAACCAGTCAATTGGGAATTTTTCAACAATTTAATGCTTATGCTACAGTAAATGTACTCGGCAGCAATGTAATGATACATGATATCAATTTTCAAGATTTAATTCCATTAAGAGTATGTATTTAATTAATTAAATTATTTTTACATTATTCAAAGGCTTAATTTTATTTTTATGATAATACATGAATTATGGTTACAAAATCACTTTAAGATGCATTTGAAGAATTTGAATAATTTTATTTTAGTACTACCCACTGTTCAAAAATACATCACAAATGTGTTATATAAAAGTTATTTTTGAACTAAAGAAGTTGAAAATCTATCCCAAGAACTTCCAAGAGATGTTGGTGGCAATTAATATAAAATATGGGGGATTTATTAAAAGAGCATCATAGTGTTTAGGAGTTTTTAGAAGTGTCTTCGCATCTTTAGGTACATCATAACCTTCAGATTAAAATATTTCTAAAATGACATTCGTGCAGTTATGAGTTTCTCATTTATTATTATAAGTAATAACCAGTTCATGTAATTTAGTTTTAAGAAATTTTTTTTTATTTGTGACTTTAATTGAGTCATATTCATGGTAGTTCGACAATAAATGATTAATAGGTAATAAAGTGGTAGTCTGAGGACATGGTGATATAGATAACCAACTAATCGTAATGTTTTGATCATGCTCTTTAGTAATAACTATTGAATTCAAAATTGGAGGACTGTCATGAACAAAAGTAGTAGGTGACAAAGTTTGATTTACCATTGGACTTGATTTTTTTATGTTTGTTGAATGACTTATTTCTTCAGCAACCAAATGTTGAAAATTTCTCGAAGACATTGTTCCGAATGTCATATGACGCTTCCTCTGTTGAACTAGAATCTAAAATATTATTCATAAGAATCAGTTTAAAATGTTAAAGCATACCTATTCCAATATTTATTTAATTTATATATAAAATGTATAACACATATTATATTTTTACCTAGCTACTATTACCATTATAACCATAATTTTGTTTACTACATTTTTAAAGAAATTTACTTTGATATCTTCTTTATTTATTTTAATCTTAATGCCAACGGGTACCTAAAAATTCAATTTTAATAATTACTTTTTTTTACTCTGGTCGAAATGATTTTTCACAGTCTCGTTTATAAGGTTGTATGTCATGCCTAAACCAGTCTAGTTATTTTTTCAAAGTCATTCTCAATACATAAACATTTAACTCTATCCATTTCTAATAAGTATTAAATAATAATGTAAATCATAAATTGTAATATGCATATTATGTTCATAAACATATTTTTTATATTTATACATTACCAGACATATTTTTATTAGTTTTAATCTTTACCAAAACCTGCCCAAAAACAACTTTCCATATTCTTTCCAATAGTCTTTTTACAAAATTTTTGGAATCAGTTCCACCTATAGCCATCATCTAGAGACTTTTGTAAAACAAAACACAAACAAAAACTATAAAATAATACAGTTATATAGTTATAATAGTTGTAACTGTTGTAAGTTGTTGGTGTTTTTATTACATTCTAATTGATATAATCTCGCATTTAATCTTTTTACATATAAATTTACATATTTTTGACATATATATAAGACTTCACACACTCATATATTTTACACAACATTTCATTGGAATAATTCTCTAAAAGAAAAAATGCAAATACAAAATGTATAAATATAAAATATAATTATTTATTATATATATTAGATAAGAGTAAAAAAGTGATTATTTTTATCTGTATAGCTAGGTACTCCTTTTACAATATTGGGTGTTAAATTTAAGTTTAGAACATAATTTGGAAGAATATCATTATATGGTTGCACATAAATACTGCCGTCGTATTGCTTATAATCAAAAGAATCAGAAATATTATTCAAAGTAGCTGCATTCTAGTTATGTTACAGAGATGTATTAATATTATTAAATATTTTTTGCTGGGAGCATTTTATAGGTAATGGATCATAACCATCATTGACAGAATAATTGGATAATAATTCAAATGGCTCTAATTTTAAAATGCTGATCTCAATAGCAAGTGATGTGTATTCTGCGAAGAAACGAAAAGGAATTAGGTGAAACGCTAGAAAATACAATTATAAATACAAAAATCTTATAATTTATCACAGAATATTCTGTGTTTAATAATTAATATACAATCTTATTCAAAGATAAGATTATATACCGGTCGCACCCAAAATCTATAGAATAACCAACAACAAATAATAATAATAATAATATAATTTCATAATCTATATTGGCACGTCTATAATAAGTAAATAATGATAAATAAATCAAATTATCTAAATATATGTAGATACTGCCACAAAATATTATACTGTGTCGTCTATATGAGGAGCATAGGTTGTTAAAATATTAGAAATATTGGTAATGACACACATGATTCTGTTTAATTCAATTTAGATTGAAAAATAACTTTTATGCGAATTAAATAATTTATGTTGTATATAAATCAAATATTCACTTTACATGGATGTTTAGTTGTTATCAAACTTCCCATAGCAAACTATGTTATGTTATTTTGAGATGTTGAAAATATGACTAAAACAAAATATTGCAGAGAGGTTTTGTGACTGTTTGCACAGTGGGTATTAAACTTTTATATCATAAAAATATGTTATTTATAAACTGCAGCCACAGTTAACTTTCAATGTTAAATACACTGATGAATATTTCATTGATTATATATATTATGTATATTTCATCATTTTATATATTTATAATTTCAGTCATACCATAAGGGTAATATGGTTTTGTATGAATCATTTATTGGCGAAGTTCATAAAGTTCAAAATGAGGTAAAATTTGGCACAATTGATGGATCGATTTTCACTGTAGAGAATCCACATACGTACGATTTAACCAACCTATCTAAAAATGGAGTGAGACAATAATTATCGATTTTAAACGCCCTGTAATTCAGAAATTTGCAACTAAAAGTAATTACTAAAAGACCAATTTTTGAAACTTAAAATGGTTGGGGGATTAGATAAAAAAATTTTTCTTATTATTTTGTATATTTAATTTATATATAAATATATATATATATATATATATATATATATACATATGAGATAAAAACTTAAATTGTAGTTTAAATATCAATACATTTTTCTACGTCAAAAATGTGAAAATGCAGCCTAGCCGGATAAATAGAATCAGCAAGCTAAATGTGGCCCAAGAGTTACTAGTTACCAATTTCTGCTATTATACTAATATTTTATTACAAAAGAAAAAAGAAAAATCCTTGTAACAAAAAAAAAAACAATTTTATTTGAATATTTTAGAAAATACATATAGTGCATAATGGATTGTTTTATGGTCAAAAGTTGAAAATTCGAGTTGGTTTTATAGAAAATGCAACATTTTATACCATCAGTAACTTAATGAGATGTATATATCAAAATTATATAACAAAAAACAAATTTGGCCCAGAAGTAAAAATATTTATAATTGAGTTTTGATAAAATTAAGTACATTCCAAATTTAATTTTTAGTGGATTTATATATATGTACACAACATTTCTTTAACATCACTTGAAGTTCAATGGATCAACCAAGTTAATTCGAATAGCGAACCATCAATATCACTGAAAAGCTTTCCAAAACAAATAATTACTGGGGATGATTTAAAAAAGTAAGTATTGATATTTATTTTTTTATTATTTCGTACAAAGCACCCACATTAGGATCACTGTTTTCTATCTATTTTGTTTTTTTTTTTACATTAGTAGCAGTTGCTATAAGCAAAGTAATAATAGATATTAGATTTAATAATAAAGAAAATAAGTAAGGACTCAAAGCTGAACCCTGATGTACCCCTACTCTGATCCTAAAATCCTCAGTTTCTCCACACAGACTTCTCACTCTTGTACTCGCCCCTTCATACATATCTTCAATTATGTTCACATACACCTTTGGTAATCCTTTTTTCATTAATGTCCACTTTAAGATCTCCCTAGGAACCCTATCAACCTTCTCTAGATCAATAAATACCATACACAATTTCTTTTTGATTTCTCTGTACTTCTCTACAATCTGTCTCACACAAAATATTGTGGCATAAACCCAAACTGATTTCTAGTAACAGTTGTCTCACCTCTTACCCTTTTATTTAATATCTTTTCCCAAATCTTCATACTGTGGCTCATATAAGTTTTATTCCTCTATAATTTCCAGAATCCTGTACATCTCCTTTATCCTTAAATATTGGTACTACACAACTCTTCCTCCACGCATCTGGAATTTTTCCTCTACCCGTTCAATTCCTCATTTAATAATCCCTCAAAATAGTCTTCCCATCTCTTTATAACATCTTTTTCCTCTGTTAACACCTTCCTACCCTCATCTTATACACTAAACATTTCTAAAGTCCCTGGATTGTTCTTTTCTTTCCTTAGCCAGCCTGTACACTTTTTTCCCCTTCTTTAGTTCCTAACCTCTCATACAACTCATTATATTTCTCTAATTTAGTTGTACTTGCTGCACTTTTTGCTGCTTTGGATAAACTTTTATACCCTACCCTATCCTAACTCTCTCTGATTTTCTGCCACTTCTTAAACTGTATTTTTTTCTTTGATATTATCTCCTATACTTCTTCTGCCCACCACCATGTTTGATTATCCTGTGGCATATTACCTCTACTCACGCCCACGACTTCGTTAAAAACTTTCTTAACATCCTCTGCTACCTTTTCCTACATTTCGTTTATGTTCCCTTCCATGTTCCACACCCCTGTCCCAATTAGCTTTCTTATAAATACTTTTTCATTTTCACTCCTTAGTTTCCACCACCTAATCTTCGGTTCCTTAACTATATTTTTCTTTTCTACACCCTCTTTTTCCTACACCAAATATCCATAACCATTAACCTATGTTGTGCTGTCACACTTTCCCCCGGGATCACCTTACAGTCCTTACACTGTTTCAAACCCCCTCTCTTCCACATAAAATAATCAATTTTTTATTTGTTTTCTGCATTCTTATAAGTTATATAATGCTCTTCTCTCTTTCTAAAATAAGTGTTTACACTTGCTAATTTATACGCTGATGCAAAGTCAAGTATTTTTTCTCCAGCCTCAATGTTTTTCTCCATGTCCATACCCTCCTTGCACTCTATCATAATCTATTCTATCACAGCCTACATTCATATCCCCACCAATTACAATATTTTCATTTCTTTGTACTCCTTGCATTACTTCATCCATCCCTTGCTATAACTCCTCTTTCTGACTCTCTTCACATCTCACTTGTGGAGCATACGCACTTACTCTATTTAATACCTTATCCTCTAATATTACTCTCACTAAAATAATCCTATCGCTTTTTCTAATCACGTCTACCACTTTTCCTTTAATTTCTTCATCTAATATCACTCCTACACCATTCCTTGTACTAGTCCTTCCTGAAATTATGATTTTATACCCCTCACCAATTTCTCTTGCTTTCTCGCCTTTCCACTTGGTTTCTTGCACACATCAAATATTCACATTCCTCCTCTTCAAAACTTCTGCTAACTTCCTACTCCTACCTGTCAATGTTCCTACATTCCCCGTACCTACTCTCATTTTGAACCCATCCTGCGTACTCAAGCACGAATCTAACCCAAAACACTTTGGTGCTTTCCCTATACCATCGATATCACGACCGTTGGCTAGACCCGCACATATAACTCATGGACCGACTACCATAGCCTCAGTCAGGCTGGTACTAGTCACTTGTACCCTTAGGCTATCTCCACATCCAATTACGCTATTTTGTTTTCCCCGCGAACATCCGAGGTGGGAAAACTCGCCTATTTTCGTTTTAAAACTCCTCATAACTTTTTGATAAGTTTTATGCTGGCTGTCGACCAGACGCAACCTCAATTCGTTTACTTCTACGTCAGGCATGAAGAAACCATGGAGGTATTCTTAGTCCCCTCCACAGGGAAAAATAGCGTTTATAATACATTATTTATATTTATTTATTATTATTATTATAATTTATATTTATTTACATTAAAATAAATTATTACCATATAATTTAAACATGGTATTGTAATTTGTGACGATTTTGTGCCGAAGTGACCTTATCTCACCCACTACACGGTATCAGGGTTCAAGATTTAATTGCATAATAAATTTAAAATTAGATAATACTATTTAATTAATTTTATTATGTAAGCCCTGGAACAAAGTCCACTTTATAAGGTTGTCCGCTTACACGCATTCAGTAGACGGCCTTATGACGTATATTCGAAGGCACGTTTACGACAATAAGTTCTTTGGATTTTTATCATAACACATCCTCCGTGCTACATTATATATTATACCTTGAAAATTTTAGAATATTTATAATTTTTATGTTTTATACAGTGCCGGATTTAGCACAAGTGCCGCCATAGGCACCGTTAAAATTTGCCGCTCCTCCACCCTATATCTCCATTTTTTCCTATCATAAAAAAAAGCAAATTTGAATTATTGAAAATTTGTTTTAATG
>JAIPRL010011486.1:0-13464 GCA_025469235.1 Pemphigus obesinymphae
GATTATTTCAAAGATATGGCACATGAACTATTATATTTATTTATTATATTTAATATTGACTATTTATTTTTATATTTTATTTCAGTATTTTATCATTTTCACTCGATTTACGCTATCCAAATTTTCAAAAAAAATTCGGTTAGGCATTTAAAAACGTTTCCCATTTTTGCCGGGTTTCGGGTTTAACACGGTTTTCATTTTGCCGGGTTAGGAATACGTGGTCAAAAAACGGTTTTAATTTTTTCCGGGTTCCGAGTACGGGTTTATAAAACGTGTTTCACTTTTTCCGGGTTACGGGTTTCGGCTTTAACACGGTTTTAATATTTTGCGGATTACACGGGTTTTCACCCCGGGTTCAAACCCGTTTTGACTCCCTGGTTTTTTTGTTATGTAAAACATGGCTTGGCCTTATGTTCTTATACGGTAGGTACACAATTATCGCAGAAATATATCGACTTATAATTTCGACTTTTATCATGAATTTTACTGTGCTATCTGGAAGACCTTATTAAATAGGATTGATCTTGATTTTGGCTCCGTAATTTGGTCTTGCAAATATTTGACATACATAAATTCTATATTTGAACATTTTAATATTGAACATTTTCTATATTATAGAAAATGTTCAATACAAATTTTTAAAAAGGATTTCGCTCATGTCAAATATCCTAGTAAATATTTCAGTAATCTCGTTTTACTTTTAATAGGTTTTTACCTTAAAACTTAAATAGTGTATATAGCTTATACCCCAGTGTGTTTGTCTGTCCATCCGTCCGCTTGTTAATACTGATTATATTAAATATATTTAGTAAAACAAATTGTTTAGTTTATTGTGTAGGGCTTAAAACCGGTAATTGGTTTTTTCCCAAAAACCTGTTAAAACACCTTTTTTTGAGAACCAAAAACCGATTTCTGGTTTTTATTTTTAAATCTAAGGAACGGTCATCGGTAACCGGTAACCGAAAATTATATTTTGGGGTCTTAAATTTAACAGTAATCGTTTTATGTCATTACCGGTAACGAACCGATAACCTATGCTGAAAGTAACAAATAAAATAAAATCACTAACCCTTCTCAAGATGCAAAAAAAAAGTATATGTTATATATTAATTATTATATTATTAATAATATTTGTTTTGTCTATCATCATTTTATATTGAATATATAAATATGTTAGGTAATATTTTATATTTTTCATATTTACACATTTTATACTAAATAACAATTGATAACTTTAATACATAATTTGGTCATTCGGTGTAATCCAAACACAGGGTTAGAACCGAATTAAAAAAATACGGTTTAGGAACCAGTTATAATACTAATAAAAGAAGTAGATAATCAAACTAGAACTTGAATATAAAATAATAATTATTATAATAGAATCTCCAAAAATATTATTTTTAACGTTTGTTCTAAAGTTTTTAGCCAGTCGATTTCAATTATTTTTCAAATTATTTATACCTACATCATATAAATTTTTTTTTATCAAAAAGTATAAAGCACATGCATATTATAATCCTTGACTATATTATATAAGTATTTTTAAATACATTTTTCATTAAATATTTTATGTAGGTACCTACGGTCTACTATAACAACATAACAAATCGATGGGAAATAAAATAATATATCATTACAGCAATAAATCGATGGTATACCTTCTATATTCTAATTTATGTCTTCCATCGATTATTGTGGTATCATTGGTATCTCAAATTCAATTTTCGGTGACTGAAACCGCCTAAAATATATTATATTCGACGGTCTCACAATCAGCGATTTCACTCTTGAAAAATGGGTACAAATCTCTGTTAGAATATCTCGAATACTGATACAAGGAGGGTCGAAAATGAGAAAAAAATTGTTTGAAAGAACTTTTTTTTGTTTATACGTTTTTTTTTATTTTACCATTTAATCTATTCATCCATCCCTGTCCCACCCCCAAACGCACCACTAAAGAAAGTAAATGCCATTACTCGGACACGAAAAAAATTTCCAACATTCGTTTAATAAATATTTATCATGAGTCCATTGAATTGAAATTGGCTATATATGGTTACAAAATATAGTACAATATTATATTACATAATTTTGTGTACAAATCCAAGTCTTAAAACTCAAAAAAATAAAATAAAAATTAAATTTGGTTTTTTTAGGTAGGTAGGTACATTATATCATAATAATATAACACACTTTGAACAAAATTAAACGCATTCGTCTACATAAATATTATAAGCGAATTGTTTATGTTCTACGTGGTTCTGATAAAGACAAGTATAACAATATCACGTTTGATATTTTTTAACAAATATGTTCGTATATAAGTATGTAAGATAACGGAAATGTGCGTTATAAATCTGAAGGATGTTATCTACACAGTACATGTTTCGATCTTTTGTAATCTAGCTGATTTTTAAAACACATAATAATTAAAAATATTTTAGCATGGGTACTTGTAAAACGTCTACGCCATAAATTTCTCATAACTCGTTTAGACTCTGGATGTACAGTATAACAAACTTGTAAAGCTTTATGATATGATTGTTTACAAACCTTTTAATTTGTATAAAATGTATAAACCGAAATAATATTACGTATAATACCACACGCTTTTCCTTCGTAAAATCAGTGATGTTATATAATTATTATCATTATCATTACTTACCGAGCGTAGAATGAGATAAGAATAAGCAAATCTATTGGTAAGGCACTAGCTATAATAGATAGGTAAGCTACTCCACCGTTTTTCGACGACACACTTATCAATTATTAGAATATAATGCATTTCAGTTACCTACCTATTTATTTAACATTTTTTGACATTTGGCTTAACGTTTCAGCATTTCGCCAAATTTCTACTACCTACCTACTAATTACTTTAATTGTAAGACAATTTATTATAGCTGGATTAATCTTGATATTATATTCTAGATGTAAGATGTAACACAACTATTTAATAACATTATTTATTTGTTTTTATGTAGGTGTTATTTGAATTTTAGAGGTGCAATATGGGTGGATGTGTGTAGCCCCAAACTGCAGCAATACGAGGAAACAAAAATATTAATTATACTTAAATTGCGTTTATTGATTTAGAAGTTATATGATGGGGTTCCTAGAGAGATTTTGAAGTCGGCATTAATGAAGAAAGGATTACCAAAGATGTACCTATGTGAACATAATTAAGGACACGTATGAAAAGGGAAATACAAGAGTGAGGAGTCTGTAAAGAAACCGAGAATTTTAGTGTCAAAGTAGGATTACACCAGGGTTCAACTTTGAGTCCATACTTATTTTCACTAGTAATGGACGGAATAAAAATTAAATTTGAATTGTTCAGCAAATTTAACATTAAATCAATCTTGTATCTTTTATGTATCTAAGATATATATTATATCTTGTATTTCGTATTTAGATAATTTTTTTTAACATTAAATAATATGTACCTCTATGCGTTTTGTTAAATAATAAAATATTTAACATTTTTATTATACTTATGTCTATGTCTATATCCATATCCAATATCTATTTCTCGTAAATATGTATTACATTGTGCCTATATGTATTTTGTTTAAATATTAATATAAGAAAATTGATCAGTAAGGGAGTTACTAAGTAGATTTCAAGTTTTTGGAATAACAAGGAAATAACCGGGTTTTCTGCTCTTCTGTTTTAGTTTTTCCTTTCGAATTTATCAAAAAAGTTGGAAATTTTCTTTAAAGTACATTTTTGATCATTATATGATCATATTGTACAATTTGTACATACATATATATGAGACGTATAGAACACAAGGGGTATAAATCATATATATTATACATAAATAATAAAAAAAAAAAAGTCTTCGCATTCGGGCCCGCAAAAATTAGTCGGCCCCACATAAATTTTAGGGTGGGGCAAATGTCCCATCCTGCCTCCCCCCAAATGACGCCACTGGTATAAATGACGTTTTTACAAAATCTGAATTATGTGTAGTACAGAAAAACTACAAATTTTCAATTTTATTTGGTGGTAAAGAGATAATTGCTATAAATAGTCCAAAATTGAAAAAAAAAATTTTAATTAAAATAGTACAGATGAGTTATTCGGTGAAAACAGTGTTGAATTCAGATATTGTCTCCAGTGGGGGCTAACTTTTTTTTATAAATTATATTTTTATAGTACTGTTATGTGTTATATATTTTACTTAGAGAGATGGAATACAGCTAGGAAATATATTCTGATCAAGTGGGGCCTTTATTCACATTTAAATAAATATTATCATTTCAATAATGTAATAACATATATACTCAGTGCAAATTACTAAAATAGTTATTTTCTGAAGAAATTAGGTATACTATTCTATAACCAAAATTCATTACACTTAACAATTTAATTGTTTTTTTAGATTCTTTAGGACGAACTTGACGTCCTGTACTTCTGTCTCCGTCTATCTAATGAGCATTATAGCAAAATTATACAACAAAAAACTAGAAATAAAGCGTTTAAATATAAAATTAGAATTAAAACACCTATTACCAATTTTTAAAAGAAGAATATTTTATGTGTTAAACAATATTTTATAAAAAGAAAATGTAATTTTCTAGAAAATTTTCTCTTTTAAAAAATGTATAAAAGATGTTAAACTATAATTTTAATGCAGACTCTACATGTTTTTTTTTAAAATTATGTTATCAATAATCCATTTAATCCTGAGAAGTTAACCAATATTTATACCATGATTCGATATTAAGAATATAATAATAAATAATAATATGAACATTTTTACACGTTTATTAATTATTACTATAATTTGATATTTGATTTGATGAAATATTGTTATGAATTGTTTTGTTTTTTTATATATATGGACCTTTACATATATTATTATTCTAGAAATCGAAATCTGAAATAAATGATTTAATATTCATAATTATAAGTAGGTACAATCGTACATTTGAAGTATTTAAATATTAGTGTTTTAATTACTTTTACACGAGAATTCAATAGTCGAAGAAAAGGTGAAAAAAGGTTATATTTTTTTTACGCTTGTTAAAATATTATAATAATAATTTGTTTTAAATCAGTTTTTACAGGAATAATATTATCAATTTATAACCCATTGTTGAGGCGTGTATTCTACGATATTTACACGAAAGTTTTTGTCGGTCGCAAAATTCCCGAGGGTCCTTCTTCTGAGCCACATAATCTGCCGACCCGTTGAAATCCCCGGAAAAACTTTCAGAAGAACACGACCCAAAAAAGTGATAACAAACACGGGCGAAACAAATACAATATGATATTGTTGTATAGTACCGAAATACATTTCTCAATTCGTTCGCGGACAAAAATCATTTGGGTTTCAGACATCTATTTCATTGCGAAAAACATATTATTTTATTGATCGGTCGGAAAAGCCGAGTAAATGGATATACTGTTGTACGGGGTTTACACGTCGTGTTTACAATTTCTTTGTCGAAAACTTATCATAATATTGTGTGCATATATTGTATATTATCCTGAAATTAATAGGCGCACCTATACTGTATAATATTATATTCTATACCGCACTATATGTGTATCAATAATGTACATTGTACACGATATTACTAATAGCAAATATTATTCAAGTACACCAATAGTGAAAATCCGGTTTAAGAGTTTATAAGAAGTATGCCTACTATAATCTCTATCAATCATCCGTACTTTAATAACAGAAAAAAATAAAAATAAATAAAATGAACATCAGTATTTATTTAATACTGAAAATAATTTTAAATATAACACCTATCCTTAATAGTTATTACATAAAATATAAGAAAATTTCAATACAAACGAAAAAGAAATTACAATCAACAATCGTTTGAAACAACTATCCGATAAGTTCTTAAACAAAAATTTTACTTTGTATGTTTTACTGTTGTTTATAAATTCAGAAAATTCTAATGTTATCGATTTCCTTTCCTTTCATAAACCTCCAAAGTCGATTAAATTATTTATCGGTTTTAAGGTTTATTTTTATGTATATTACTTAAATCCATTTACATACTAATAATGAGTACAATTATTGTAGAAATCTAATCTATCAACATAAAAAAAAAATCTAAATTATCATTTTATTTTTAAAGTTTGTAGAAATATTAAAAAATGGTACTATGCCAATATTTTTTCTTTTTGATGGCTCCCACTCCCCCCCCCAAAAAAAAAAAAATAAGATATTACAAATCATAACACCCAATTGCTCATACATTATTCAAATTAGCTAAATATATTTATTAATTTGTTCTATAGATGTTTATTATCAATAAAAATTCACAGTATTTCTGATTTTCTCATTCCCTTTCCAATTCCAATATTGGCTCTTTTTAATATTAAATATCGACTTTCGTGTAAATTTTTTAGATTAATGACTTAAATGCTCACATTATATTAAAGTTTAAAAATATTATTGCTATAATTTAATGCTTATTCTTAATCATTCGACTATTAACGTTACATCAAATTTTTAAAATTACAAAATGTTTATTGGGTTAGTGAAAAACTATTTTCTATAAGATTTGAAACAACATATGGCTAGCTAAAAGAAATAGGTACTATCTCGATATTTGTATATAATTGTTTAGGAGAGCATTTTTAAATTCTCATCATACATACCTTAATATTAAATTTAAAACATTTTGATTAGCTATAGCTCATTGAATAATGATTGGAATTAGTTTATTCCGATTTTAAAATATAGTCCATACAACAATTAATAATTGGGCGTAAAAAGTACTTTTTTTAAAAATTCACGATGTAGAACATTTTCACTCTAAGCCCGCGATATTTTTGAAAGAAAAATTGACTTGAGCATTTTCTATCGGAAACAAAATAATTACATATCTCCACGGACAATTATGTGTCTAGATTATGCTCAACATCTGTTGAGAAATCTCTAGAAACTTGAAAAAAAAAAATCAAAAATCAAAAAAATCAAAACACCATTCAACATACATACCCTCGACGCGTGTACTGTACATTCAAACAAGCGTAAAAGTTTTCACACGCCAAAAGTTTTACCTTCTACGCTCACATAATATAGACTAGAAACACGTGTGCTTATATTATGTTCAGCACGGATCCCGTACGCCATAATATACATACGAAAAATACGTATATATTATATACCGTAAAAGTTATTTAGAGGGTACCTTTATAATAATATAGTTGTATATGCAGGGTTCTTTTTACTCGAGTATAGGTAATAACCGTTATTTTTATACCGTACTTTAACACCGCGTGCTGCAATATGATATGCGTTTCGAATAATACGGATTCCACGGTTTTTTAAACAATGTTGACGTTTTTTTTTTAAAAAAAATCATTTTAAACACCGTTAAGGATCATAATTGTGTTCAAATATTCCTTCAACAAACCATTAAACCTCTGAATATCCAATCGACGTTGTCTAATGCGTTTTCTAGATCATTTTAAAACAGCTCTCCACTTTGTAACTTGACCGATTAGTCCCTTCGAACGTCATACTACTTGTCTGACCCATTTTAATATTTTCCTCTTTTTGATACCGACCACTCCCGCTTCAACATTATAATAGGGTTTTATGAAAAATTCAGAGAAAAGATATATTATACACTATATATAATACGTTAACTTAACTGAATCACCGTGATACAATTAAGATATTATAATCCAAAGTTAAACTATTTTTTGTTTATCTTGTGACCGTATCATTAAAACTTCAAAATTGATAGTATAGAAAAAATAAACAGTACCTATGTCATCGTATCAGGTAAATGTTGTTCGTACACAAATTTAGACCTAAAATAGGTACCTACTTACCTAGATATTTAATATTTATTTTATTTATAAAATAATAAAATTTATCAGCTAGACTACTATGTATAGATAAGAATATTGTTATCTAAATACGTTACTTTATGTTTATATTTTGTTATATTTATAAAAATTGGATTTTTAATATTAATTTGTACTAGCTATTGGATTTTAATGTTAATCTTTACACTACATAATGATATTTTGTAAATGGAGTATTTTTTTCTCCATAAATAAATAAATAACGGACAAATTTATACTGCATTAAAATGCATTTAGCAATCTAAATAATAAAACATAAGAAATTATACCTAGATAACTTCTAATATTGTATTTAAATTAAAGTACACAAAATGTATACACATGTTTTTAATACTAAAAAATAAATATTATTTTATCAAATATCCACAAAAATTTAGGCGTACTTGGAATATAGTAATGTTATATACCTAATATATATATATATATTATATAAGAGTATTATTAATCAATATATTTATAGACTATATAAGTTATAATATGTTAACAAATATATTAGGTGTAGTTAAATAAATATGGCATAAAATATATAATAATATGAAAATTTTAAACTTAGAACCACACTTGTAGGTTATTTTATTCAAATAAAGTAACAAATCTCTTCATTTATTGTGTCTATATTTAGGACATCTGATAATAAAATATCATGGATGCATTACAAAATATAATACAATCATAAAATATAAAGTAATATTCATATAGTATATTATAGTGGCCTCATATTATAGTTCCGTGAAGATCCATTTAATTCTAAAATCCCATTTTAATATGTATTTTAAAGGTTAAATGTAGAGGTACCCACCTAAATTTAAGATTTTCGTTTTTCTGAATCATTTTATTTTTCAATTCATGTTCGAGATACGAAAAAAAAAAAAAGATTACGAAGGATTACAAACCTTACGAAATTCTTAATTTAAGGACTTTATTATATACTATATAGTATTTATAGTATTTAAGTATATCTATTGGAAAAACGTTTTAGCTTTATTGTTTTCAAATACGACGTTTTGAACGGGACTTTTGTCTCTGGAATTTCCATCGGGATTATATTATTAGTAGAAATTATTATTTTAAAATTTTTCGAGTGGAGGTAATTGAGAACCATACAGTTCTTCAAATACCATTACGGATAAAAATTGGATTCCGTTAAATCGAATCAAGATCCAGATACCCTGCTGCTACATGGCATGGAATGTCACGATTTTCAATTCAGGACATGACATCCTTAACGCACAAAACCGTCCCATCAACTACTTATGGTCATCATGTATGGACTAATGGGTTATATTTTCTACACTGACATCCATTTGAGGCTGAACAGGTGAATCGGAGTCCAATGAACCTTATGACGTGCACAGCCCGAAACGTTCCCTCTAAGACGCAAACAGGACGTATAAATTAATTTCTTGTTGTGCGCCCGTTTTATTTCTATTATGGATCCGTTTGATTTTTACAATCGGTCCATTAAATTCCTATTACATGACGGGTTTTAGATTCTGATCGAAGCCAGGAATGTATTTGGTTTTACAACGATGATGTGTTTTTAATTTTATTTTTATGTCTCAACCGAAAAATGTTATAGGAATAGTAGTGCTCCATTCGTTGCATACTTCACAATTTTCCGGCAGTATCTAGTGCATTCAGTCGGTACTTGAAAGAGGTCATTTTTTTGATTTTCCCATTATTTATTTAACACGTCAGGAAAAACAACCGAACATTTACATATAAACGGTAAAAAGACGATTACGGCTGACATCGACTATATAGATATTTCTCAGAAGTTCCGTAAATAATTATGCTGGAGGCTGGAAACATTCACCAAAATATGTAGGCATTTATGTATAAATTAACGTAAGTATATTCGCAATTTTTTCCCTTTATTTTAAATTAGTAATCTTAAAATTTGAAATTTTTGCGTCATAAAAAAGTTAATTTTAGAATTTAAGACTTGAAAATATGTACACAATATTAAAAGTACACCATCCTCGCTGTATAAAATTATCTCAAAAATTGGTAGAAACAACATTTTCGTTGAATGCATTTGTATCGCAATTGAAAATCACTTTTGAAGCTGCACGATGATTGACCGTCATTAACTATGGTAGGTACCACGAAGAAACAATGAAAAATAAAATATATTCATGCAAACGATGATGTTGGAAATATCATATATTATTATCTTATAAACATAGTACTTATCTTAAAATAATCGTTATATAAATATATTATTTTAACAATATGTATTAAGTTTTAAGTATGAAGTAAACTTTTAATAATGCTTTTGATTTAAGATCCAAAGGTTAATACGTGGGTATAATGATTTAGACAGGGTTCACCTATATTAAAATTGTATATAGGCAAGTAAAATTTTTTAAATTTATGAATACAATTATATCCAAAAATAAAACAATAATAATAATATTATATTATAGGTGTATAAATAAAAACAAATACATTTCAAAAAAAACTTTTAAATATCATATAAATAAAAAAGTCTATTCGAACAATATAATTTATTGTATAACTCTGAAACATTTATTTAAATATACAATAGGTATACATTTCAATTTAATGGTTTTGGCTGAAATATTTTGTTTCACGTGACTATATTAATTTTAGGTCTGTTTTTTTTGTAAAGTTTCAGAATACTACCGGCAATGAACATTGAAATTCAAAAAGTTCGAAATATCTCTCTGTAATCCACATTTTTAAATATTCGTTCTACTGTATGTTTTATTTAATATATATTTTTTTAAACATTTTATTAATAAAAAATAAGAAAAAAAAAAACTCGACACACCAATAAAAGAAAAACTAAAATGTAGTAGCTAAAAAAAGAAAAATAAGAATAAGAATTTAAAATGTTTAACCATATGTTATTAAGATTTTCTAATAAATAGACATTATTAATTTCATAATAATCCTCAAGTATTTCACTTTGAAATATTTAAAATATTCCTGTATGCGCTTTGAAAATACACGTCTTCAAAAAATACCTAACGTTTTATTTTCAAAATATTTAAACATTTTATACAAACTCAATATATTGTTATTCAGCAAGTTTATGTTAAAATAAGTTCAATTATTTGACTAAAATAAATCGAAATTTTTATTGTTTCAAATTGCCTTATGGATATTTAGACATAAATTAGGTATTGAGTTGAAAGATAAATATTTCATAAACTTTTCATTAAACTAGTATTATATTAAGTTCTAAATATAGGTTTAATGAAATATAATAGAAGATATTATTATTTACAAGTAAGATTATGAACAAGATTTATTGAAATATTTTATACCTGACAGATAAAACATAATTATTTTCTGTTTCAAGCTAGAACATATTTTTTTTTATACTTCGAGGAAGAAGAAAATAATAATAAAAATAAATGTCTCCAAACTTAAGAAAAACTAAGGAAACTAAGAAAAGATTATAAAAATAACGCCAAACAATATTCTAGTCAAATTATAAAATAGTAGAAAAAGATTCGTAAATATAGTAAATATTGTTTAGTATAATAATATACATATATATTTATTTATTATTATTAGGTATCTTTTAGATAATATAAAAAATGGTTATCTTATGAGTATATAATTTATAAGATAACCTTTTTATAATATAAAAAAAAGGTTCTAAATCAATTTTTTTAAATTTTATTTTTACACTAACCATTTTTTTTATTTTTTCGGCATTAATTAATTTTTGAATTTATTTAATCCAAAAATCATTTACTGAGATACACAATATGAAAATCTTCGAACTCATGCAAAATTAGTGATTTTTTTAAACGCCTTTCTGAACAATTTTTTTTTTTTTTCGTTAGAACCTTTTCATTTTTAGTCAATAATATTTATGTATATAATCTGAAGCGATTTTAAATAGATATCTAACACTTATTTTTGTAATACAACGTTTCAGTTTCAAATAACATTTGTAAAGCATATTAGATAATATAAAATATTAAGAGAATAATTATATTTATATAATTACATTATTATAATATAATGTCTATATATAATTATATTATTCTAATTATTATATCGATTATCGAACGAAAAAAAAACGAACTTTTTACGAAAAATCGAAAATCATAACTCACTCTCTATAATATGATGTAAAGGAAAATTATTTTTATTTAGATCAATTCCATTTTTAAAATATTTAGTTTTAATCTATATAGATACAATATATTTAATGATAGTGATCGTTTATCTTTATCCTATGTATGTAGAATGTAGATAAATGTTTAGGTGTCTGTACTCAACACTGAATTAAACAATGTATGTTTTGAGAAAAATACCCATTAATTCGTATATTCTGTTGCATAATATTCTATTATATAATGAGTACTTGTGACAATTTATTTACGAGGGTGGTTCAAATATGATCGAGACAAACGCTGTTGATGGCGCGCATGTATGTTTCGAAGGTCGTGCCTTTAGTATGTGATAACTGGGTCTATTACGAACAGTGTGGCATTGTTTTCTTCGGAGCACGTGTTTCACGCGTGTGCTACGACCATGAGTGAACGTCAAGTGCCGACTGCCGTTGCGCAACTTATTATTATTCGTTTTTTAGTGGGAGAAGACGTTAAAAACACGGATATTTTTGTGCGTTTGCAAAAGCAGTTCGGTAGTGAGTGCCTGAGTAGGGCTGCCGTGTTTAAATGGGCCAAAGCATTCAAGGATGGCCGCAAAACCGTCGAGAATGAGCCGCATGATCGTCGACCGCGAACCAGCGTCACACCAGACAACATTCGCCGCGTAGAACAACTCATTTTGGAGGACCGTAGGATGAATGTTCGAGACATTTTCATAATAATATTGTAGAAAATATTAATTATATAAATATAATTAATACGGAAGTAAATTTAATTCCTATGACTTCATCTTCTGATTCTGATTTTGAAGTGGAAATTCATTAACGTAAAAAAAAAAAAAAAAATGAAGAAAGTTGGGGTAAAAAATGAAAGGCGCTACAAAATAAATTCTGGAATAGAATATATAAGAGTGTTAATGGGAAAATGATTGAAAGAAAAATTATAAAAGAACCTTGTAGTTCAAAATGCCGGTCTAAATGTACAAATAAAATATCTGAAGACGACAGAAATTTAATTTTTATGCAATATTAGAAGTTAGGAAATTTATCAAGACAACGGGAATTCATAAGTCGACACGTTACTGAAATTGATCCAAAACGTCGATATCCTAAGCAAGATAAAGTAACCGATCTCTAAACTATGGATATAATTTCAATATTAATGGTATTCAAGTATTCGGTTTCCTCATGCCTGTCGTAGAAGTCGACTAATTGAGGTTGCGTCAGGTTGACAGCCGGCATAAAACTTGTCAAAAATGTATAAGTAGTTTTAAAATGGATACAAGCGAGTTTTCCCATTTCGGATGTTCGAGTAAATTTTATAAGGCAGTTTTGAGACCTGCAATGATGTATGGAATAGAATGTTAGGCAGTAGATAGAGAGATAGAACTGAGAATGAGTGTCGCTGAGATGAGAATGTTAATTTGGATGAGTGGAGTTACTAGAGAGGATAGAATAAGGAATGAGTATATCAGAGGTAGTATAGGTGTAGCTTCGATAGTAGACAA
>JAIPRL010011487.1:0-13463 GCA_025469235.1 Pemphigus obesinymphae
AGGAAAATATATTTATTTTGTTTTTACTTTTTTTTTTTTTTTTTTTTTTAATGGCCTCAAGAAGAAAGATTCATTTTTTTTTATCTGAAAAAGAGAATCCATAAGTTTATTCCCGAATGAATTACACAGAAGTGAATGATTGTATGTAACAAAAGTTCTATAACTGATTAATTTATTTCTATTTAAAAGAACCAAATCATACTAATAGAAGGTTGTTAATATTATAACATTGTGTCTATATTATATAACATGTTTATATTATCTACCAATTATTTTTGTTTATATTTTTAAATAACTAATGACTGTATATTCTAACAAAATTTAATACTGTTTGAACAGGTTAAAATTTATCTAAAATTTGATATGATATGTAATAGAATATGCATGTATATAGGATTCTTCAAAAACACGAGATAGACAATTTTCACAATGGACCTGTACCAGTTGAATAAAATCATATTTTATTAACACCAAAGTTATCCAAATAACTATTCAATTTTTAGAATATGCTCAAAAAGAAAAGTCAAGTTTATGGCAGGATTGCAGGAGTATTTTTAGGAATAATAGTATATTAGTAAAAAATAGAATACAAAATTTAAAAAATTGGTTAAAATCACACATTCTATTATTAATACTATTATGAAGTAAGTATTGTAAATTTTAATATTTTCTAAATACATTGGTCGAAATAAAAATCATAAATACGAATAAATAGACAGATGGTCTTGTGTCGACTATGCGACTGACAGATTGGGCATCGATTATATAAGCTGTTTAGCGTAATGTTATATTGATTTAAAATATATACCTATATAATATTATTATTTCTGACAAAAAAAATAAGTACTTTTTCCGAAAAAAATTTTAGATATGTTCAGAGTACTATATTAAATACATCTGAAAAAAATATTTGTTGAACTAGTTATAATACTACTCAATTCTACATTTAAATTATGCAAATATGAATTTTTATTTAGAGCTCTAACCACAAAATAATGTTTTATTGTATAATATAAATCAATTTTTTTTTTAAACTAAAAACTAAAAATTAAGATAATTTGTTATACGAAGGTTTCAAGCTCCACCGTTTCAATGCGATTACATTTGTTTTACTTGTATACGAACTTTAGTAGTTAAATAAATAAACAAACATATTTATATTGCTATAACAATATAAAATGTTTGACGCATTAAGTCGAATTGTTAATTCACTATTATTATTTCTTTTCGATTTACGATAGTCAAAAATGTTAAAAATTAAATCAACAGTGTGGAAATTTCAATATAGGTATTCAGTTATTAATTTTAAGATATAAGTTCGTAAATAAGTGGTTTCTTCGAAATCGAATTAATTTATTTTCTGTTTTCTTTGAATTTCTTAATTAATATGAAGAGATATAGTTTTAAGTATAACTTGAAAAATATTGTTTAGATCATTGGACGTTATTATTATGGGATTAAATGCTCGTATATTTTGAGTTGATAGGTTATATAGTTTAAAATGGTTGTAGAAGAATAAATAATTAAATAGACTTAACAAGACAAAATAGCATGTGAAATAAAAATAAAATAAAATAAAAATATGAAATTAATTTTAAATGTTGATAATATTACAATTGAACATAATTTATAATCATAGGTAATGAGGAAATGAGTTTGTGAGCTAATACGGTAGAAAATGGATGCATGCAGATTATAGGTGGTAGAAGACGGATGAACTCAAATGTCCAAGATAATGGTAAAAAAAAGATTCTTTACTCAAGAGGACACCATTTCATGGGACATGTTTTCAGAATACAAATGAACATTTTATCACTACTCATTCCAAAGGTATACTCTGAACGATCAATCTTAAACTGTAGTAACACCGATCAATGCAATTTTTTTTTTTTTTTTTTATTAAAACCTGTAGGTGCTATAAGGACTAGACGTGATTGATGTAAATTCTGTCTTTGAATTTATATTTTATAAACAAAGGGACTTGGTCAATTTAGTTAATGATTAATAATTGATGAAAAAAAATCATGTTATAATCTTACCTTCCGTTGCTCGGTCCAACATTAGGTACGTTGTACGACGAACTAGCCGTAATTGCCGAATCTGGAATAGCACCGGATTCCATGCCCAAAGCTTCATCGCATTCCCCTAAAAATAAAGAAATAATAACAATAACACATTTATAGCTAAAGAATTTTACACATTTTAACATTTTAAAAACTCCAAAACATGTCACGCGTGTGCGTACAACAAGATTGACAAAAACTTTTAATTTTGATGATATTTAAAAAATAACTTGCACATTATAGTAATAATAGTTTTATCTAAAATATTTTATTTCCTTTTATAGTAGAATACTGTTCGTCAAAACTTTTGACAACTTCACGGTGCAGACGACAACGAATAAATAAGAACCAGCTGGCAATTTTTTAATTTAATATATAAACTAATGCTTATATCGTGTGTAAACGTCGAATGGTGGAAATGTCGTTTCTGTAGTTTTTTAAAGTTTCCATCATATTATTCACAAAGTTTATACTTTGAATTGTTGATAAAAAAACAACCATACATATCGTTTGTAGCTTATATTATACATTATGATGAAAATTACAATTGCAAAATAAGGAATAGACCATTATTTGGTTAAAAATACCATTGTATCAATATATTATAATATTATACATTTGTGATTAACTGTATTAATTTTGTGGTTCTTATTGGACTATTATAAAATTATCGAAAATCTCGAAAAATTGGTAACACATCTATCAAGGTTTATTGACAAGCATCGAATAGTTAATAAGTTAAAGTTCTGTTGAATGAATCATTTATTGATACCCAAATAGTTGATGTGGTGTACCTACTGTTAACTTTTCAAATTATCGAGTTCATATAAGTTAATAACTATAGTTAATTGTTATTCTATCAAAGTAGGTATATGTTAATTTAGATATGCTAATTATTTTAGACATCTAATTTTGTCTGTAATTAATTCGTATTAATCATTGGATTTTTGTGAAAACTAACTGCTTATTTTCCCAATACATACCAGAGATAAAATATTAACTTTGGATTAACCTATTTAAATCAAATTATATCAGGTTAACCTTTTGGATTTAACTAGTTAGGCGAGTAATTAGTTAAATTTTAACTGTAAACTATTTTTTTTTTTAATATTCGGGGGGTTTAATTATTTTTCAATAGTCGCGGAAAACTGAAGAGTTAAATGTTTTTTAATGTACATTTAGAGATTTGTTCGTATAGTCATAGCATAGAAAAATATACACTCTCGAAAAATGATATAAATATAAATTAGATTTTAATTAAAAAGCGTAACTACGTAGGTACTTTGATTAGTAAGTATAAATTAGGATTTCTATTTGAATTTATCTATACTTATACATGGTGTAGTGTATCAAAAACTTTGGTTAGAGCAAAAATGACTAAGGTATTCTACTATGTGTTTTGAATTACAAATTTAGAAAGTTGTGCGCATCAAGGACGTCATCAAACACATCAAGTTAAAAATCTGGAAAACACCAGGATGATTTTCGTCTACCATATATTCTAAGGTATGCATCTCTCGGCTATACTCCGTTCCGAGTGAAATACCCCAAAGTCATGTAAAGTCCCGAAACGTAATGATCCTCTTTGTGTTAGTAATTTCGAGGGGAAAAACAAGTCTTCGTTTTCGCCGCTAGTTATACGCGCTATTGTCCTTCACCCGCCGGCCATTTACCGCGCAAAACCGAATAAATTAAACTTCGCGTTTCTTCCGCGAGTTTAGTGAAATTTTTTCCAGGGGTGAAACCTATTATGATTTCTATTGTTTTTTAATTACCCCGTCTTGGCATAAACTTTTTAAATCCTTTGAATTCAACGTGAAATTATTAATAAGATGATTGCGGGAGGACCGCAGCGGAGAAATTATTTTTATTTATAAAATGGCTAAAGTTTTCATTTTTTCTTTTTTCACGCGTGTATCGTATAAAAAATTTTAATCAGTGACTCGTGGATAAATTGATTACAACGTATATCGTTTTAGCCGTGGATTTCGTTTAAAACGCAATAAGATAGGTTAGGTACCTATACCCGTTATAATATTATTGCGTAAAATATGTTTCGTTGTCGATCCGAGAGCCAACCTCGCGGTACTTTACAGTATTATCACGATAAATTTTTCGACGGTTTCGTTGCTGCTGTGTAAGGTACTTTATATAATAGCGTTCCTAATATGAAATACGGTACATCTGGGACCCATATTTTTAATGTCACCTAATCGATCCTTGCCGCGAAGACTGCCGAAAGCTACTACACCACTAGGTCATACAATTAACGGTGTGTATATTATTCCGTTATTTATATATTTTAACGTCTAACCTTGAACCGAAAGGGAAAATTAAGCTTCCTGGCTACCGTCACGTTCTCCGAGAACGTTATTTATGTGGTTAATTTGTTTTAAATATCGTTCAATAAATGGGTCGGGATTCAGGACGTTTACGGTATCAAGAATGATAATTTCATCAAATACAAGTACAACAAGAAACCAATATAGGTAATACCTACTGTTTATTGTACGCGTGCATAACCTCAAACCTATAATATATAAACACGGTTTACGGTGATTATTTCATGGCAGAATGTACATATACGCATACATGTAAAAAAATATAAACATATATACATATGTTTCGAGTTATAGCGTATCGTGTATAATAATAATAATAATAATAATAATAATAATAATAATAACATGGATATAGAAATAGTTCTATGTTATACTTTATAGGCTATACCTTGCGTGTCGTTTTTCCATTTGCATGTCACAAACCTAACTTTCGTTTGGAGTCCGATTATACACATTTACCTATATATATATATATATATATATATGTAATGTATACATATGCCAGGCAACCCTAACTACCTATATCATCGAAATCACATCACGCCGGATCGAGAGGAACAAGAAAACTCGTAAAATTATACGATTCGTAAAAAAATAAAAAATACTACACGTATATGTACGTATGTCTGTTTTTGATTTACAATGGTGGTAGAATTTTAAGATGGGGGAGGAATGGTAAAGCACTATTTTCGTGTTTTTTTCTTGTTTTTTTTTTTTTTTTAATGGAAAACATAATATATCTAGGCAACTACGATATATTTTATGACAGCGATAAGGTTTACGAACGATTTCCCGAAGAAAATATAATAACACTGCTGCAGCGCAACGGTTTTAGATTTCTTATCAAAAATTAAGGACCCATACCGATTCCACGCACGTTTTGGCCACGCCAACTTCCCATTCGTATACTCGGCTATTGAAAATGTTTTGTACATCACCTTCCGGAAATGTATCTGAGCCATTATATATATTATTTACGGTCCTATCTCGAAAGTACCTACTTCAGTGGCGATCATAACTACTCTACAAGTCTATAACGTATTATAGGTAGGTAGGTAAACCACGTATTTTGTATTATATAAAAAGCAACTAAAATGTTCCTTAAATATACCTATCAGTTTTCTATTACGGCAAAAATATATTGGTAAGATTTTTCGTATTAAATCGGAATCATTTATCAACTATAGCATTGATTAAAATTAAATTTTAAGAAAGTCTAAAGTTTTAAATTTAAATATATTTATTAAGTATATTATATATTATATATTTTTATTAATAACATATTATGATGTTTAACTGAATTAAGAGTAGGTAACGTAGTGGTTAAACGCAGGGTATATGGCGATGGGATATCGAAGAAAAAGTTTCGTAGTAGGTAGGTAAATAAAACCATTATATACTTAACATATTATCAACAAGAGCTAAAATGGGTAAACCTATAGGTGATTTCTTAAATAAAGAAACGTTTTTTGAAACGCGATTCCGTGTTTCCGTCAATTATTACAACACCTGTCAATACTTTATTCTATCACATTCCCCTTTTTCTTTTTTTCCTTTTTACTTTTGTCGTTAAACGTATAATCGAATTGGGTCACGTCTAAATAAGTGTTGAATGGACATTGAAAAATAATAATATAATTCTGGAATTCCTGACAACTTTAAAGACTGATATTACACGATTCCAATAAACCTGGACGTAGTACTACTTAGTATAGGATAAATATAATTCTAATATGTTTTAAAAATTATTCAAGAATACCTTTGAAAAATAAACGTTCATTCTCATTAGTACCTACTTAAAATTGGAGTACATATAAGTGTATTATTTAATAAGTTAAGTATAAATAAGTAAATTGTTCTATCCACCAAAAATGTATACTGAAAAAAAAACATTAAATATGAATAAAAAATACCGATTAAACCAACAAAATTATTTTCAGTATAATATATATTTTTGACAAATATTTTTATTTAATTTAGAATTGTTTATTTGTAATTTTTTAAATACTTATTGTCTTACAAAGTAAACAGTTCAACAATATGACTTGATATTTATTTACCTATATATAAATAATTTATTTTAAGGATGAAATAATTTTTTTTAAGGAAATGTACATAAAAATTATATAATATTTTTATTTTATAGATATAATAGTTATTATCAAGTTGGAAATTAAACGTTAATTTTGCAAAAATAATATTAACAATGAACAGTCGGACTTTTTTTTATAAATATAGATAATATAAGAAATATTTTGGGAAGAATAAATTATTTTTTTTTAAATTACTTATAGAAAGTTATGTATATAAGTACTTTAGCCTTAATTATTTCATATAATATAATAGCCTTTAATCTCCGCCTCATATTTGTTAAAATATAATTCCATTGATTTTTAAATAGCAATATATGATTTTAATTATAATTATTAAAGAATATATATTTTATTAGAATTTTCACCTCTTGATTTCTCATATCCGATGAATAAATGACAAGACGGAACAAGCATTTAAATTTAAGATACAGCGGAGTGGAAAAGTAGGTATTACTATAATTGCACGTAATAAATGTTGATATTAACGTAGGTACTACAGTATTTGTCAATTTTTATATTTGAATACTTATTACTTGGGTAATATTCATCAGATTTAAATAATCGAAACGTAAAAATTGTTATAAAATATATCCATTAAATATATGCAGTGAGTTAAATTATAGGTTACCATTTTAAAAACTAAAGTTTATATAGTCTTAACAAATAAAGAAGAGGATAAAAATGAAAAATATGAACAAATATAAAATGAAGCATAGAAATAATTTTCTGAAAAAAAATCTCATAAAAACTATTTATACGTTCAGAAATATAGCTCTGTGATAAAAAAATAATCGCCCTGTAATTATTGATTTAAAATTTCAATGTGTTAAAATATAATCAATATAACAAAATGATGGACTTTATAACTGGTAACAAATCTAATTTGTAATTTTAATCTTATTTTTTTAATGCAATAACAGATTTTGAATTTGATAAAACTAATTCATACAAAGAATATTATTGAAATGAAAACGTTTTATCTGGGAAACTTTTTCGTAATAACATTTTTTTTCGTTTTCATAGTAAATAATAATTAGTTTTTAAAAATAAAACTCATTATATTGTGATAATATTTTATTATAATATTAGTGCTTATATATTTAATATAAAAATAATATTTAGTTTTGAATACAACTAATAATTAATACTGTTTAAAGAAATAGATTTTTATCTAACGTTTGGAATCAATTTCGTTTCAATTGGATAATTGAAAAAAATACATAAACATTCAAACTTCGAAAATTATCTCTTGAATAATTTCAAAAACACGATGGAACCTATTCACACTATAATCAAGTAAAATGTTAGGGATTATAATTATCATTTTTACCACTAACTATAATAATAAAAAGGGTTTGTTGAACAATTGATTCAATAGTATGTGTTGCGGTATATCCGAAATATAATTTATGGTTTTTTTTTTTTTTTTTAATATATATATATATATTATGTGAACGCAATGATATCGATCGTTTAAAAAGTTGTATTTTATCTATTTTGAGTAATTTTATTTGAAAAAGTAATAATGTATTATCGTGTAAACTCGAAATTATTACGGAGAAGTCTTCCAAATGCAGGAATCGTTTAAACACGCCCAAATATATTGTACATATACGTCATATTAAAACTGACAATCTATTTCGGTCGTCCATATTTATTTCATTTTATGATACTAAAGTATGATATGACAGTGTAGCCACATACCGTACAATGCAAAGCTACGTGCTGTTGGACGATAAATCCATTTGTATTCGCGGTAATCAACTTCAGAATGTTTCCATTTACGACTTAATAACGCGATTCCCGTAAAAATACTAAAACGGTTCGAGCAACACGACATCGTTAGATTAATTAGCATTTTATATATTTTTAATTATCCTTACATTCCTATAATATCGTTTCACGGTATTTAATTATTTATGCAGCGTTGACCTTTTAAGGTTTTCACAAAAATAGCTGTCGAATTGAAAAAATAAAATTAACATAAAAACTTAATGATACTATAAAAAAAAAAAAAACAAAAAAAACAAAAAATAGAATAACGTAAATTATGGCAACACATATACTTTCTGTGTCAAAAACGGGGTTCCATAAAACCTTTAAGAATTAAGGCATTCACAACCCAAAAATTTCATTTTATTTCATTATTAGAGTGTTGATACATTGAACTATAAAAAAATGTATTGTGGAAACAGAAGGCAAAAAAAAAAAAATAAATAAATATTATTCACGGAGTTATGGAGATTTTTGAATGTCGCTGTGACAACCTCGTGTCTGGCCATTACGCACGACATAGGGAAATACATATACGTAAAAACTGCACATTTCAGCGCTAAATTTTGTTGTAAAAACATATTATATTAATATTTTTTTGTGAGAAATTCTCATATATACGTATGTAATAATAGTTTGAAATAAAAATTATATGTTTTTAAATATAGTTTTGAGCTTTGATTTTGCTAGTTTAGAATATTGACAGCAATGGACACTCGTCTAATGTCATACGCTAGATTAAAGGTACAGGTATTAGTATGTAGGTGTATTATCGTTTTAACTGTGATCGATTATCTTATTTTCTTTTGACATTTTGTTGTAAGCTAAATCTGGATATAATTCATAGTATAAATTGTTTGTAAAAAAATAATGATTGAATATTGATACCAATATAAATTAAGTCCCCATAAAAAAAAAATAAAAAAAAATTATAAATCATAATTAACAGCATAGCGATATCAGTTATATTGTATTATTATCATAGCAAGTCCTAATATACGAGTATGATTTTTTGTAGCTAATTTTGTTTAAATTGTATAGTTTATTATTGCATAAGTTTAAATGAAAGAAAAAAAACCCAATAACTACTAAAACAAAGCATCGTGATCCATAGGAATAAGCGGAAATTACTGGCTGCAGATTGACAACAGGCGATATTCGGTATCGTCGATGTCAATATTTTAAATCGAATCATTGTTAAATTTACAATCTATAAATATATTTAAAAATGTATAATTTATTTTATAACATTAATCACATATATATGAGAATTTCCCATAAAAAAAAAAAATGCATCTAATATGTTTTATCTTTAATACACAACAAAATAAAGCATTTAAATATAGAATTTATATATATACAAAACATGTATTATGTTCCCCTATGTCACGCGTATTGGTCCGACCAATGACCTAACAGCGACATTAAAAAATTTCCGTAACTCCATGAAAAATTTATTAATTTAATATATATATATATAAAAAATATATTTATTTGGGCAGTAATTTCCTTTATATCTAAACAAAGTTTCATTGTGCATGTCGTTTTTTTCATCTAAATTAATTTCCAGATATTTGGAATTTTCCACTTTTTCGAAATAATTCCCACCCACGATAAGTGGGATTATTGATATTACATTTTTGGATAACACCACTTATGATATTATCGCATGCATTTAGTTTCAGTCGCGTTTACTATTAGTTTCATATTCTGCATTAATTTCGGTAACTTTTCGGTGGCGTTCCTCTCGGACTCTTTTCACAAAAACACTTTATTAATAATATCGTTTGTTTCCGGTACTTCTATATTTGATCCAACCATTTACAATTCCTATCACCGATTTTTCCAGAGAAATTTTAAATTATATTGGCGACAGGACGCCTCCTTGTCTCGGGCCAGTTTTACAATCAGATACTGCGGATGTTTCTCCCTTAAAGCACACCATTCAATAGATCTGATGATTTCACAAGATTCTCAAGACATTCCAAATTTTCATAAGGCCATCCATAACTGTTCTTGGTTTATGTTATCGTCCTGTTTTAAGTCTATAAACAACATATGTACATTTCTGTTGTATTCATAGAGTTTCAATACCACTTGCCTTATTTTAAAAATGTTATCAATTGTAGATTCCCTCTTCTGAATCCGCATTGATATTATCTCATAATGTCTGCTGTATAAGGCTTTCAGTTTTCTGATGATTACTATTGATAGCACTTTATATACTGAGTTTAATACGTAATATTCTGCGGTAACTCATCACTCATTAATTTTCTTTTCTTATATTATACCAAAATTCCATACTTTAGGGATGAATTAAAAAGTTAAATTATTGAATTCTTTAATTTATATGTCAATTGATACTAAAAAAATTAAAATTCGACAATTGTGAATTAAACAAAATTTTTGTCAGCTGTGACAGTAATTTTGTCGTTTATATTGGTATTTTCATCATTATTGCCAAGGTTTTATTTTTCGGTGTAGTAGTCAATTTTCCGACAACTCCATATACTAAATAACTATATATTTTTAGTATTATATATATAATGGCCATGAAGTTTTCCCTGCAATATGATGTCTGAATGGTTTATTTCTAATTTATTAACTTTCTTTATGTCGCCTTACACAAATTTTCAATATTTTGCATGGTTTGTGGGTGAATATCTATACAAGTACAATTAAATGGACAAGAAAATTAATACTACGATAGGATATCGATATTTAGTGTGTGTTTAATGGATATATTGTAGTTTAGATAATAACGTGCCAAATAAATACTATATTGTGAAATAAAATTGAATGCAAGAGCTTTAATGTAACAATACATTTATTGAGAAACGGTGAGAGGGAAAAAGTGACAGTAAACCCTTCATTGCCGAACTCCCATCGGACCAGAGAATGCAGTGAAAAATATCCATCCACGTTGTATATATATTAGTTTATAGAAGTATTCGAGTATAGTGGAAATAAACACACACAGAAAGTATTGAAATGAAATGGACCGTTTCGGGGTGAAATGTGTTTTTTGTTTTTATCAAAAGTCATTGGCTATTTATTTTTAGTGTGCGTTGACATAGCGATATAAACGGGAGAGAACTGATAATAATACACACACGACTCACCTCAGCTATGGTCGGAACTTTTGTCGGAAAATGAAATTTAAGTTTTTAATGACGAAATAAAAGCCAAAACATCGCCAAAAGTAGCCATTTTTAGGTGTATTATTTTGTGCATGGAGAAAATAATAAAACAGCAGATAGCCTTTCCGGAGTCGTGTCTGTATTATAGATGGTCGGTTGTAGAAATATACAGATGAAATAACGACTAATATTTATTAAATAACATATTGATGGAATATGAAGCAATTAAAAACTTCACGTTTGAAGTGTAATTAATTGAATTGTTTGTCTGAAAAGAACTACTAAATCCCATTTCCAACATACCGATTGTCCTAGTGACGCGATAAGCATTCTGAAAACTGATCTGAATTCATTGTGAAATCTACTTTAGAACAATTTTCCACTTTAAAATTTTTTTCCTAGATTTTCACAAAAATTTAAAATGTCCGAACACTTGAACTTAATTTTAGGCGGACTCGGAGAGAAAAATCGAAAAAAATGTGGGAAAGTCGATCTAAAGTAAACATTACGATAAATTCAAACAATTTTCATGATCCTTGTCGCACCACTATAAATCCATCGGTACATCGGGAATAGAAACAGTCTAAATTGCTATGATGCACGTATGACAGGGAAAGACGCACGATCTGTGCTTCGAATCCCTCGCAATGGTAGACTGTTTCAGCCAGTTGTGAGCGAACCATAGAGTAATATAGAGGGACTGTTCTATATCTCGCCCGTATTTACAGTTGTCATGAGCAAAGTGTCGGTTTTCACAGTTTTATCGTATCGGCGACAAAATATATTGCGTAGAAATAATACGTTTTGCCAACTTGTTTAATTTAGTGCAAAATTCACTATCACGGTAATATTTAAAAATATCCCGCCACTTTTCAATTGAATTGTTTATCATAGTTTTGTGTTATATTTTATTATATGAATACTAATAATATACCTATTTTATTAATAGAGTAATAAACGTTATCGATAATAATATTATCTATCATAAAATAATTAACCAGTGTAGGTATACCACAATATATTCCGCAACATTAAACATTTTAATCGTGGTCATACTGTTTTTAGGGACAGTTTGTATGTTACAACCACGATTTAAGATATTAGTAAACCAATGCGACTTAACTAAACTGAGAATCAGTTGACGCAATACTACTACTAGCGCTACTAGCACTATAATGAGCTGTATTTTCAACACGATTATTATTTATTAATTATTATTATTATAGTACAACTATTATTAATATATCCCATACATTTGGCCACACTATTTTATGATTTTAACCACTCAGGGCGCCGCAAGTAGTTTTTTTGTAGTGTCATTGTTCTTAGGTTACCTATGCGACTGGCAACCCGTATATTATCATAAATGGCGGTTACAACTATTTTACAGAACATTCTCTGTGTAGCCAACAGACACGAATAAAATTAATATTGTACTCGGATGTATATTTACGGGGAGTATTTTCGGACATATTATCGTATACATTTTTATCCTTTGAAGTTGGATATACCTCGTGCTCGGTATTGTACGGCATCGTAATATCATCTATCGACTGGCTTATCACCCGACGAGTCTGGCCGTGTACATTATAACATGACAAAATAGATAGGTATCATCACAGATTTTTGATACGCACAACCCGGTAAAATATTTCCTCACTGCACCTGTGTTTTAGTTCACCACTTCCCATTGGCCCAATATTATCTCATGTATTTTTGCCTGTATTTACTTGTTAATTATTTAATAGTGCACGTATAATGTTAATTTGAAATTATTTATTATGATTTAAGTTATTAAAATCTATGTTTAATTGTTTGTTTACTCGATCACCGTCAAAATTCACATCCGAATGACAAAATTTTGGACCAATGAAAAGTGGTACACTAGCCGTTATGGGCCGGGTGAAGAGGAGACGTGTCGACTGTCGGTCTAGGACATTTCGGCGTGGCCGTTTCGGCGTATACCATTTTGGCGTGAAGTCATTTCGGCGTAGAAGCCTTTTCGGCGTGAAGTATATTTTTGCGTTATTACTATATTTTACTGTTTTAGTT
>JAIPRL010011488.1:0-13462 GCA_025469235.1 Pemphigus obesinymphae
ATACAAAATAATAAATAATGATGTTGTGTTGATTTTAAACTATTTTTATGTTCCTGTATTATTATTTGTATTTGTTTCCTATATTGTGCAAAAGATGAAATGACTAAAATATTTAGTATTTACGTTTGCGATTAATACATAATAAAATCTAATATTGATAACGTTTTTTTACCGATTTTGCCTACATTGCATATGGCGGCTGGCTTCAACTAATTTTAAGGTGATTATGGCAAAGACGGCTATCTAGTATTATTATATATCTATGCGTAGAACTTAAAGTAGCCGGTCAGTAGGGCCGTGGAAGTATATAAATGACAACAATTTTGATATTTGGCCTTAATTAATTTTATTTGTCATAATTCGTTTTGTATAGGTACCATTTTTTATTACTGTTTATAATTTTCATTAAGTATATTCTTAATATTAATGTTTTAATAATATTGTTATTATACTAATTGTTAAAAGCCGTTTGGCGTTTACGGTATATATATATATAAAAATAAAAATAAAAAATAAAAATATGCGATATTATTAGCACTACGGTAAGGGTATGGCAATATTTATGATGTGTATTCATTTTTATGGATATATAATCAGCGGCGTAGGAGAAGGGGGCAGTTTTCACCCACCACCCGGTACAAAAAAAGTCATGCTTTCGCCCCCTCGGATAAAATAAACAATCATCATCGAAATATGGTAAACATATGCATAATTAATTTGTGACATTTAATAATAAATAATACTCAAAGGTTACATTTTTGTAATTTATCGACTATTATCATCCTCCCATAATAGGTATTTGAATTATAATATTCCACTTACTTATAGCACTCTGTATATTAATAGTAAATAATAATAATAATAATAATAATAAATAATATTAGTAAAAATCAAAAAGTGTTATCTGAAAATAATTCTATAAATCATTCAATCTAATATTATAATAATCAGGTGTCCTATAATGGGATGGAAAAATTATCGTACATTTCGCGTAAAAAAAAATATACCTATACGAGTTTTTAATTACCACATCTGAGTCAATCGTGGACTTTGTTTACTTCCGGCGAAAATATGAAAAAGTGCATTATTTTTGTTTATACTCAATTTATTTTTATTCTGTTTAAAAAATATATATATATATATATTGATAAATATGAAAACATTGTATAAATAGGTATAATACTTTATTAAGCAAATAAGACTATTTTATTAAATAAATTTATATTTCATTACCCAATGATATTATGTTGTTCCAAAGATGTAGGCACTAGGTATCATCAAGATTAGTTATTAATTGTACAGGTATCAGTCATAAAGTAACTACATAAATTTTTGTTTGTAGTTATTCCTTTTTATTAATTATTAACTTTATGAATATGTTACCACAACATATAGGTATATATACACATATTTTAAGTAAATGATATATATATATATATATATATACTACATAATATAATATATATTTCCTATATATAAGCTTATAAAGAAAAAATTATGCAGTATTATACTTTTCACATATATTTTTATGTTTAACTGGTTTCACACTTTTTTAGACATTTTATCATATACCTACTTATTATAATTATATATTTAAATATATTGGAGTTTTTATGGATTACACACTAAAAATATATAAAAATATATACTATATAGGCTTTAAATTTTTGCCTCCTACCCCAAGTGAAAAATAGTTCCTACGCCACTGGATATATTGAATTCGGAAGTAATGATAAATTATTAACTGTTTCGACAAAACAATTGTGATCGAAGCCTCGATACATTGGTATAACACGAGCATTTATATAATTAATAAAAAACACGATGTCATTATAAACACTGCAATAGTAAACATTTCGTGTAAATATTGAGCTTCTGGTCATTTATAACAATTTTCGCTCTTTTTTCATAGTTAATAGTATATAAATAATATTATGTATCATCTATATAGTCGGTAACCGCGACTTGTTTATTTGTTATTTTCTAATGTATAAACACTGTATTAAGAATTCGATTGCATTGAAAATTGTAAACATTTATCTTGAATTCTCGGTCTCTGAATATAAAATTAATTTGGGTTATACGACGGGGGCGCTATCGAATGTTTGTATTTTACAGAGTTTATTTCGGGATGTTATATGTTTGAGTAAATTTGGGTTGCGACTTGCAAGCCTTCAAGGTTAGGTTAGCTATTATGTCCCAGAACACATATTTTGGGAAAAATCGTATGAAATCGTCCTAATGTGTGTACTAAACTTATATTTATCTTTTTTTTTTCTTACACATATTGTATAGGAAAAACAACTTTATTTTAACTCGCCGTAATTATATTAAATTTCACATAACACACATCAGTCTAAACATTTCCGTACATGGCTCGGTTTCAGGTAGTATCTGTAAATACGGTACCCAGCGGTACCACGACCGTGGTATATAGACACTTGGCGATCTCGCCAGTGGGCCGACCGGGTACCGAGGGGTGGGGAGTGGTATAGGATACGCGCGCGCACCCAAACTACGGCTCGACTGTACGTACGCATACACCACTGCCAGACGTATACTACAAAGCGCACCACCGTAAGCACACGCACACAGGGTGATACTTCTAGTGTGTCCGACTAGTTTTCTCTGTGAACAATAATCTTTTCGTAAATAATTGTCATTTTCTGTAGGTACTTGGGTATTTCTAAAAATGTAGGACTTTTCACTAATTAATGCTTACCCTTGTTATTTTCTTTGGTCTTATGCTTTTATCAAATGACGAAGAATATGTTTCTTTTCGACGTACCGATATTATTTTTGTAAGCATTTACAATTTAGATAACAATTTGTGTGTGGGTTTAGCAGAAGACGGGGAATAATAATTATTACTTACATGTTACTTCTTCTAAACATTAAACGTTAATAATTCACAAACGACTGTTGGTGTACAACATTTAAATTCGATATCGATACGTAAACATTTCCAGAAAAACATTTCTCCGTCAAAAATATAGATTGCCGTAGAAAAGTACAAAACCTAAAAAAAATAACGTCGATAAATATTGTAACTCTTTGTAAAAATGTACAAGAATATCTTCCTATTCTTCTTCGCTTTCCCTACAATTATTTGTGGTCGACATTAATGTGGTCTACTTGACTCGATCTTCCGTATAATTTTCACTTACATCAGCCTTTTTTATTTCACTCTTTACTACAGCCAACCACCTATCTTTTGTACAGTCACTTCCCCTATCTATATATACATTTAATTTATTAATTTTATTGTCTTCGTCTCTTAGCTCCTTATCACATACACGAGCAATCTCAATATATACCCTCGCATTGTGTTAATATCTATGTGTAAAACCTCTTATACGCTAATTTCTTATTTTGTAATTTCTAGTCACTCCGTTCATCCACCTCAACATTCTTATCTCTGCTACGCCCGTCCTCTGTTTTATTGTCCTATCGATTTTCCAACATATTCTGAGCCTTTTACATCTTTGCAAAGCCACCACCCTTCCGTAGATCTTAATCCTGAAACTTTTCAACCTCGTACGCTTCATCACCACTCATACTCGGATATTGCTTTTCTTCATTCGCTTTGTACCTATTCTCTTTCACTCCGAGTTATGTCCCATGCAACTGGTTCTCTGTACAATATACTCTGTAATTTAATCCGTAATTCTAAACCGATTCGACTCCTACTCTTACACGACCACTAAAATCTCCAGTTTCTCCACACAGACTGGTGGAAGCACTTCGCTCATCGGGTGTCAGTATGGGTGGATGCACTTCGCTACTGGCCAGGATACTCTTGGTGGACGTATTGCATTCGAAAGCAATGATAAATCATTGCATTCAATAAAACAATTCTGAGCATAGCTTCGGTGTAGTATACATAACTCTTAATATTAATTACATACCCACCTATGTTTAACATTACATTGAAGATCAAATGTAGAAATAAATATGATTTAGTGTGACCTTATGCATATTTTAAAATGTAATATGATATATTTATAATAGCTCAGTTTCATGTAGGTACAGTTGTTATTACTACATAATATTATACATTATATTTTATTGAACGTTCAGTTTATGACATATAATATTGAAAACGAACAAAATATTATGTAAATTTAGTTTAAATGAATGCACGACAAATGTTGTACTGAATTTTTCCAGGTCTTAAAATCTCATTTTACCAACTATTTGGACTTAAAAACCACAAAATTGATAATTTTGTCGAAAACATCAAAATGACTATAAAAAAAAATCGTGACTACGGATTTTCAAGATTTTTGAATTTAGTTAGAGTCCCCTTTTAGGACTCAGAAATCTCGAAAACTAAAACGTCTATAAATAGCCGAAAATTGCAAAAAAATTAAGAAAAAAACTCAATCAACGTAAATATATTACTAAATTAAATATTCGATGTAAATTTCAAGATTTTCGAGTGATTGTTTTCGAAATTACGAAGGAATGAAAATTGCCGATTTGACGGAACCGTATATTTGTCGTTTTTACCTCATTTTTTCGTAGTTTTTCCTTACGCGTTAAGAGACTACCTATTGAGAAAATTGAAAAATGACCTCTCTAAAGTACCAACTAGGTAGCAATTTGCTACCGGAAACCGGGTAAGCTCGTAAAGATACGTTCTGGTAGAAAAAGTGTTTACAGAAAAATAAAAATATATAAATATATATAAATATATAGGAGAATCAACAATTAAAAATATCACCCTGTATACACAAACGTAGCATTTCAACCTCCACTCTCCTACCCTAAGTATACGTACACCACCACCACCACCACCATAGCTTTAGCCACCGCCGTCTCTACGCTCGGCTCGCTCGGGCGCTCGTCATTCCCGGACCACCTGTTCGAACGGATCCGCCGCCACCGCGGTCACTGCCGTCTAAGCAGCCGTCGTCGCTGTCGCACGCCAGTCGCACACCGTGTGTCGCGCGCGCGTTTCCGGTTGTTCCGTCGTGAGTGTTTTCAGTTCGTGTGCGCCGTGTACTACGATATGTCGGGCCGCCTCGGTGCAGTACGATAATATAATATAATATATATAATAAAAAAAAAAAAAAAAAAAAAAATAGTGGCCGCGTAATCGTTAAAATTTATTTATTTTTAAAATTTCCGAAACCGTTCTTTTTTTTTTCTTTCAATTTTTCGTGTTCTTCACCCTTATCCTTTCGATTTATACGCGCCGCGTAGTATTTGTTTGTTTTTTCTCCGCGAAAATTCGAAATTCATTAAGTTTTTCCGTTTTTCCGTTTCGGTTTTTCGGAAATGCTCGCTAATCACTGCGGTTTTCGCGGATCGCCGCCTGCACCGCCGCGGACGGCGGCCGTCACGCCGCACTCCGGGCGCGCGTAAAAGTCGACGTCTTCGTACCCGTACACCGCCGCCGCAGCCGCCGCAGCCGCCGCCACCGCCGCCACCGCCGCCACCGCCGCGTTACAGCCACCGCGATAATGGAGACCGGTTGACGCCAGAACGCCAGAACTGCACCCGTGCAAGGACAATTATTCTGCAGGTCAGTGCGCGAAATTTCATACTTTTGTAAGGTCGACATAATACCACCTATATATGTAATGTTGGGTAAATTACTTTTAAAAAAGTGATGAAATTACGTTATTCGTTACGTTCAATAAAATCGTTCGATTTCGTTAATTGAGTATAGGCATGTCAAAAGTGACGACCTGACCGTTTTCATTTTCATTATTTTCGCGAAAGTTCGACATTGATAATAGTTATCACATTCGTATATTTTAACGAGACATCCGCAGTGTTTGCGCCGGCGTATCGGAATATGAAAAGTTAAATTATAGAATACAATTTATAGGAATGGCACGAACAATAATAGTAGTGAGCAATATTATTAAGAACTGACCGGAATACTCTAATTATTTATACTCGACAAATGAATAAACAATTTTAAATTAAAAAAGTGCCTAACCTATCAATAAGGTAGTTGTGCTAATAGGCGATTAATATCCTTATTGTATATAAATTATAATGACTGTAGAGAAATTTCACATTGAACTTTACTTACATAACCTATAACCATCTGTATACTGTATTGTATATGATTATTATCGTCGCACCGAAAGTTCTTGCGGTCGACATAACATATATGTGTGCGCAGATAGTACGGTAGAAATTCCTTGGAAACTGATTAAAATTCCGGGCAGTCTACAGATTATCAACAAGTACCGGATTTTCCTCTTGGGTTAATCTTGGACCAAACAAGTGCCAATATATAGTTTTCAATATAAAATAATCGTTTTTCATAATATATTAGTATAAATATACCCAATAAACAAACACAGTAGCAAAATAAATTAATGTTTAAAAAAATCAATTATTATATTTTTACAGTGGTTTGTATAGACTGATTTTTTAATGCCAATAATATCATTTGTTTTTAAGTTTATTCGTTCAATATTTGACCAACCCTATTAAATTGTATTTAGCACGTATATTGTATAACTATAAGCATATTTTTAATGTTTGTAGACTTTATGGATGATAAATAATACTTCAATTATATTCAATAACGTCTCATGGCTTAATTCAGAAATCTCAATACTCAAACATATAATAAATATTCGTATACATGTAGACTAAAAAAACTTTTCTAATTTTTAAATTATATTTTAGAAATACACTAGCTAGAAAATTCATGCTAGATAATATATTATTTAATACAATTTCATTTCGTTTCGTTTTTAATTATAATTGGTTACATTTATGTGACTTGAATTTAGACTAAAGTGTACCTTACTTTGAGGCAAAGCCCTGATTAGAATGAATACGCATTTAAAGTCTGACTACCGGACGTGTGATAAACGTGATTTAAATAAATATTGCAGATAACACAAAAAAAATTAAATTAAATTAATAAATAAATAAAAAAAATGTCATGTTAAAACAATTATTTTAGAAAGTAAAATGACAAGTATCATTTTTGGTATTTTTCAATATAATATATATAAAATAATTAATCCGTATTATCCATAAAATGTTTTTTAAACGTTTATTTTTCGGACTAAAAATTTTAATTATTTTTATGAACTTCAATTTTTTTTTTTATGTTATATATTATATATATATATATATATATAAATCATTTTATATGGTACATACTTTTGTACGTAATGTTTTAGGATTTTTAAATCTTGAGTGAATCAAAGAATGTTTTGGTGTATTTATTTTTTTACATTGTGTGAAAAAAGTTTTTCAGGTGGATTAATACATACACCAATCTTCTTCTGCGGAGAGGATTACAAAAACAAAAAATGTAAATTGTAATCACTTCGAGGAAGTTTATAAGGTTTACCCATACAAATTGTGGCTTTCAAAAATTTAAAAATCCATAAAAATAGCGAGAAAAAAGTTTGAAAACGCTTTTCGAGAGGGTAAATTATACCGTGACTATCGAAAGTTATCGGAGTGGTTTTGAAAATAATTATTAAAATTGATCGTTCACTTAATAGTAAAGTAATAATCGAATATGGTACTCATTTGATTGTAAAAAATTGAAATATTCTATATAACGTGAAATTGATGACCCCTGTGCCATGAGCACTGAGGAGGAGGTCTAGGTTAAAATACCGTCCTGCAAAGTAAATGATTTTTTTTTTTATCGAGTTTGATATTGTTTTTTAAAACCAAGATTTATTATCACTTCAAAATACAAAATAATAGTGTAAATAGAACATAATCACTCGAATCAGTGCGATTCAGTTCAAAGCTATACGCTATAGCATGGAATCACTGAATCCTTTGGTTTCTTCTCTAATGAGTTTTCTTACAACTTGCGTGGATGGAAAACATTGATATTTGGCCGGGAAAATGCATTTTCGTTTATATACGTTTTATCATTGTCTTTATATTATATACTTTGAACGACCGAATTTTCACGTTCATTGTGTTGTCGTTTTCTTTGTTATAACCACGCGAAATACACTGCAATATTGAAAAAATACCAATTGAGAATAATTAAACGTTCACGTTTACTACTGACAATAATGCCAGAGAGTAAGCTCACTCTTGGTTAAATGTGTGTGTGTTTTTTTGTTTGGGGAGGCATATTTAACGCCTTGTATTAACTAGTAATTATAAAAAGATTAACGTTATATAATTAAATTTCATAAAAAAAATTTTTCTGGAAACGTTTACGAAAACGATTATAATAATAATTTAGAAGATAAATTAATTATAAAGATAAATAAAAAATAAAGAAACAAGAATAACGTAATTAGATAACGTTACATCAGTAGATACTTGGTGAGAAAATTATGCGATTGATATTATAAATTGCCGTCGTTTATTAGGTTAATTGTTTTTCTTTTTTTTTGTAAAATGTAATTAAAATAACTTTGCGAGTCGAAATATTTGTTTTAATCCCGTAAATAACTTTAATAATAGCAATAGTTTAAATACTGTATGGTAAAGGAGGTACTAGGTACATGGTATTTATTTGACAATAAAATGTTTTAGATTTAATAATGTATATATTTTTATCAATTCGTAATAATATACGCACAATAAAACGTTAACCGATTATTTGGTGTAATCTATTTTGGTTGTGTACATTACGGTATACTTTTTTTTTATAATCAGGCGTTTAAGATTCTGAACGATAGGTGGGTTTTTTGTGTCATTGTACACTTTTTTTGATAGAATGAGTAAAATAAGAGTTTTTGGGTATAAATGTTTCAGGTAGGAAATTCGTTTTAGTGGATATTTTATAAAAGGTAATTTTATGATTTTCTAAGCAGTTTTCATAAGCGTAACGAAAAGCCATCTTAACGAAATTTATTTTATAAATTTGGAAATAACATATACATTATACACTCATGTCATGTTACCGACTTATATTCCTATATATTTTTATATGTATGTGTACAAATTTTTGGGTAGAAAAAGTTTAACAGGAGATTTGAGTCGATTTTTGATAGACAATTTATTCTAGTTGGTGATTTTACCCGATGAGGACATATTTTCAATGTAAGTCACATAACTTTACAAATATCAATACAGCAATATAAATTAATACGATTTTGGAGTTGATAATATAAACACAAATCGATTTCAATTGACTACACAAACCCGATTGTCAGTACAAAACGGAAATTAATTGCGTGCACACACCACTCGTAATACGCCGCTTGATTATTTATTGTGAATTACAATTGAATTTTCTCGGTTTCGACTGAAAATTTTACTTTGTCAGACGTCGGCATTAAGCACGCTATTTATTTGCATTTCGAAAAATACTTCCATTAAATTCTTTCGAAATATAAATATAAAAAGCTTGACATCAAACAAAATTAATGTTATATCTATATAATATATAATAGACACTATATATAGTGTCTAGTTTGAGATTTTACCAAGTCACTTGGATTTATTTACAAATGGTTTTCTTTTACATTAAATTAAATGAAATAAAAATAAAAAACTGTTATATAAAATATACAGAGCTCACAGATTTACAAGTATTCGAGCGTAAAAAAAGTTTTTCGGTAAAATATGTAACTTGGTTTACAGAATAACTTAAAAAAAAAAAACTATTTATTTAAAATTATAACAAATTTTTATTTTATTTATAACTTTCTTTGAATTTTTAATGTAAGATCTATTGCTTTCTTAGCTACCAGCTACTCGTATATGTATAATAAATATGTATACATTTACTCGACAAATACGTGCCAACATCTCGAATCTACCTATATATATATTTATTAAGTACTCGTCTTTTTAAGCTTTAACTTTACTTTTCTTAATGAATATTCAAATTGATATTCGCTGCATTTTTTAGCTTTTTATAATCTTTTTAATCTTAAAAAAGATTACGAGGACCTGCTACAGTTTCTTGTGATACGGTATTTTTTTATAATTAAAATTTAAATGTAATTTATACGCAGGTTAAATAAGTAAATTTAAATTATATATTTAATATTATTCGTTTATATAAAATTAAATAGGTACTGAGTTACGTTTTTGTCCGATAAAAATTTAATAATTTTCGGTGGACGTATTTTTTTAAATTAATAAAAAATTTCGAATGAATTAATTTGTATTAATTTGGAATGAGATTATTGGTAAAAAAGTCAAAAATGTCATCTAGTTTCAAATAAAATATATATTTCTGACGAGTGACAAGGTATGTAGGTTATTATATTTTCAATATCCTATGTGTAGAGAATTCCATTAACATTTTTATTCGTGTACTCTAGTAAATGGACAAGTATTAAAGCATCTCTGGACCACGGTGCCTATGCACGTAAAAAACCCCTCGAGTATTTTGAAGTGCGTACGACTCTAAGGATTACTATACGTACATATGTGTTGTCAGTTATATAAAAAAATATTAACTTCAGTCAATCCAATCGAAATTCTTTCTTCGTAGTTATATATATATATGACGCAATATTGTTGTACAAAGAGTACCTACATAAAAATACATCTTGTAAAAATATGTTTTTATTTTCTATATGACATTTCGATTTTTTCAAATTATATTTGGGGGACTGGCATATAATGTTTCGGTAATTATTTTTAAGGGCGAGCAAAGTTAACAATAAAATGAACTACCTAGCAAAATAGTTAAGTAAGGTCAGGTATTTTTAATGGTAAAGAGTAAAAAGTTAGTTACCTAATTAATTAGTTGACTACTTTTAGTTAAATTAGTTAACTCATCCATTAATTTGCTCATCCATCTAAATATGTATATTTTACATTAAACCATACATTTATTTATTCATAATAACATAATAATAGTTAATTTGAGACAAAAATGGATATAGCATATATAAAATAATATTGGATAAGTAATATATTTTTTTATTTCAGTGAATTTTCGAAATATTTTAAGAAAAAAATCTTCCTCATAGTATCTAAAAAAATCTTTAATTCCAAGTTTAATAATTTTACATTTTATTTTTCTCTGAACAATTTTTTTACTAAAAGACTTATTCCTATTGTTACTTGCTTACTAATTTTTCAATAGAAACATAAATTTAATAGGTACTTTAATGAGGTTATTTTCCAATACGTAAGAAAACACTACCAATAAATGATATAAACATGATTAAAATATGAGTTTATTAATTTCGAGATTTGTTATTTCTTCGTAAATAATGATTCTATAGAATTAAAATTTTTACTGAAAATTTATTTAAATAAAAATTAATAAAATTTTTTTTCGAAATCTTTTTTCCCTTTGTAGGTTATTTATAGACATATTAGTTAAATTTTGAGATTTTAAGTTCTAAAATCGGATAATTTGTATTTTAAGACCTTACAATTTTATATAAGGTTGAATGTATAGTATACTAATTACATTCAAAAATCTTGAAAATTCGTTTTGTACATTTTCTTAACATCTAAAAAAATGTAACATAACATTAGTCTTTATTATATTACTTAACTATGTATATTTAAAAATTAATGATTACAAATTATTTTATATTCTGAGCGGAGTGAGTGAGCAAATGGTTTTAAAATTATATTTATTATTCATTTTTCAAGTCTATGCACGTTTCGTGCATATCTAGTGTTGATTTTTTATTTATAAAATGTATGCTTATCCTAGTCAAATTTTGTTAAAAATTATAAGGTAGGAACATAATGATATGCTGCGGTGCATTTTTAAGTGTATTTAATTCTTATTCTGGAATACACGAAAATTATTATTGTATCACTATTTAAATTTACAAATTAATATATTGGGCATGATGATTTTAAATGTATGCAGGTTAGCGTATTATATTAATTTAAAAATATTTTTAAATGGCAATCGGTAGAAAACGTCCAAGGAAAAAACTTTAAGTATAATATGATAGATAAAATCACGACACGAATTTATAATGAATGTACATATTGCAGTAATTGTTTAGTATATCACGTCAAACTATTGTAAAGTAATATTATTTATAATTTATATTATAATTAGTAAGGTCACTCTCAATCAGAAGTAATGCTAGTTTTCTTCTTACAGTGAATATACATTCATGTATTGAATTATAAATATTGTATAAAATGGCAGTACCTAATAATCATATTTATACTGAGTATTCGCTCAAAATCGTATTTTCCTCATAAATCCACCAAGAATGTCCTGTTTTATAATCAAAGTGCTTCCACCTCTACTAACACCCGACGAGCAAAGTGATTCTAACTCCTACCGTCTCGAGATTTTTTTTAAACATACTTTGAGCAATTTTCGAACAATTCAACTAGTTATTATGAACTTACTTAGAGGTTTTTTTTAATTTAACGTACATACAATTTTCTACTTAAGTTTGAAACATAAAAATATCTCCGCTTTAACTAGATAAACTAGTTGATGCTGTAGTTGCTAGTTGGCTGTTTTATCCGACACGATATTATATATGGTTATATTATTATTATTTGTTTATACACACCATTTTTAAATTAAAATTCGTTTGAACTTTACATAATAATATAATATGTACATATAATGTAGTGTATCGAATAATTGATTACTCTGCCCTCAAAATCCCATAAGAGTCGAATTGCAAGGTTATCAATTATATATGTGTATAGCTCTAAATCTAAATGAAGATTTATAATGTGTATATGGCTGCTTTACCGCATCCAAGGGTAATATTTCATAAATTAAAAGTTGAAAAATAATTACCAACCGTTATATATATATATATATATATATTTCAAACTGTAAAATATCGTAAAATTTATCTTTGTGTATATTATATAGTGGTGAAATAGAGAATATGTTTCGTGGAGATTATAGTTGTAAAAACGACTTTGTCCTTTATAATATTAAGGGAAAATTTACTGTTCGCTAAATTTAGAAATTAGATTATTATTTTGCTGTATCTATTCAAATCATTGGGATTTAAAAATAGTTATGAGAACCTAGTTCATTTCGGCTAACCGTATTTTGTTTAAAGCTTCCCTTGGGGTGGGGGGTCAGGGGATGAGCATATCTTACATAAAGAATTATTTTACAACGAATTACTGTTGAAAATGGTACCTAGTAAATATAAAAATATTATAATTATTTAAGTTGATTTGTCTCTCCTTAAGATTGATCTTATAGACACCCATATATATGCCTATTCTCTTTCACAGTTAGTTTCGCCTAAAAGAACAAGTGTTAATAAATTCAATAAATTTGTTATTTTTCAGTTTCTTAGATATGGCGAAGGAGTATAGCTCGGAATGTGTTAACATTTTTCGTCCTGGGAGCTACCTATTATAAATTGAATAATAATAACTTAATTAATAAATTAAATAAATAATATTTTATTTATTAAAACTTAATTAAATAAATAAATTAACCAAATTCTTAATTAGATCTACTTCATCTTTTACTGATACTTATTGTCTAAACACCCTATATTGTTCCCTGGTCCGTTCAATATTGGAGTATGGGTCTATCGTATGGTGCCCATTCTCGACGTGCTATATT
>JAIPRL010011489.1:0-13460 GCA_025469235.1 Pemphigus obesinymphae
CTTGTTCACCCATCCAATACATATCAATTCGTTTTTACCCCGTGCAGTTTTCGTTGGGAAGATCGGAACTCCGCGGTCGAAGGGTTTATTATCGCCACTGATGATGGAGAGGGTTAATCAATCTTTATGAATATCATGTATGTATAATAATGGTGAACATACACGTTGTTTGGCCGTAAAAATAATATTAAGTGAAATATGGCAGCACCTCCGGATGAATAAAAAATAAATATATTAAATTATAGCGTACACTATATTATACGGTTTTCAGTCGTTAAATCCCATGACTTGGGTCTATAAATATAAAAAGAGAATAAATACACACACACACATACACACATATACATATATACAAAACGAATTTCGTTCTGGAGGAAGAAAGGAAAATAAAATAAACGAGAGGTTGAGAAATTATTTGCATAATATTAATAATAGTCGTTACTACGCAAAGAAATTGTGTTTTTTTTTTTTTTGTTCTTTAGTCTATGTTGTAGATAATATTATTAAGGTTAGCACCATTGTTCCATGAACTATACCAATACCTATATAATTAGATGTTAAATATTACTTTAATATAGGTTTTAGATTATTTTAGTAGGTAGTTTATAGACATAAATAGTTTTACTGCATATTAAAAATATATTTGATTTGTGGAAAAAATATACATAAATGAGCGTGTTATGGTTTAAGTTACGTTCAAAGTAAACGTATATTGTTCACACTGAAATGTCATGATTATATATGTACCTACTTGTAGTTATTATTAATTAAAAACACTACACAATTGTGGTTAAAATATTAATTTATGATTAACAGTTATTGTAAAAAATAAATTATAAAAATATAATATAATATTATTTTATGACGTATTATTGTAACTTCAAAATTATATTGTTTTAAATTTAAAGAATTATAAAATATTATACAAATCATTAAATTATATAACAAGTTTAAGTGTTTTTTTGGTATTTATAATAAAAGTTAATGAATAAATAAAATTATAATTCTGAATATTAATGTGGTAAACCTATTTTTTACCCTTAAAAATATTATCAATACTTTAGTATTATGAAAATAGAGTACTATTAATTATTAACACTAAAATTATATACATTCATTGTATTAATAAAATGTATGAAAACAATAAAATTATTATAAAATATCTTGATAATTATTTATATGTAAATAATAATAATATGTTGAGATATTAAAACATAGTTCTTACATCGGTTTTGTAGTAAACGAACTGAAGGACTTATGATAGATGGTTTTCTGTTGGTGATTGACTAGAATATTACATTAATGCATTTTGTATTAAAATTTAAGAACAATATTCTATTTGTGAGATTTGTGATTTGATTTGAATTTCAAAATATATTTAATCAGTTTACTACAACGGGTCTTAAATCCGTTTTTTTTTTTTTTTTTGCAAACAACGTATTCAAATAAGACTCAAATTTTGGGTAGGTTAGATTCACACCGATACTTTGTTTTTTTCATTTTTACTGATACAGACCTAGGTCTAATACAGACCTGTAGAAAATCATGTATGTGGGTTCATTTTTTAATCACGAGAGATTTTATTTGATATTGCTCATAAATAATAGTGAGTGAAAATTCATCTATAGGCTCTGGTGATATACAGATTTTAAATACACACATTATTTTATTCTTTCAAGTAAACATATTTTATGGCATATAAAATGATATAAAAGTTTCATTTATTGAAATTTTTTATCATTATTTTTGAGAAATTTGTAAGAACTCCTTACGGTTTCGATCATAGGATACAAATGTTCGTGGACAATAATTTCGAATATTTAAACATTTACTGTCGTGTATACTTCATTCAAATTTTAAAGCTTAATTTTAAATGAATTTAGATAATAAATTAATAGAGTGCTAGCTGGTTTAAAAAACGCATTAGTGAAGTGTATTATTCATTCGACGTTAATGATAATTCCTGAAACTGAAATACGTGCAATTATTTTTCAATGATGTTATTGTAAGTAAACTCTATCAGTTGTTCTGGAAAAATTTGTAAATTTTTATTGTGAACAAAATGTTAATTTAATATTTATTCACGCGTTTCGTTTGAATAGCAGTGGATTTTATTTTGTCAAACTCTAGAAGTCGATTTAATGTAAACGCGTAACATGATTTTGGTTTTGAATAAAAAGGTTGTTTTTGTAATACAATGGTTGTGTAATTCATGTAGAACGAACCTTATTGATTAGACATGATAGATTTTACGGCAAATCGCTATTGTAAATACACTATAATTCTATATTCATACTGTATAATTGGTACACGCATGAGTAGGGGCAAAATTGTGTACATTAATTTGGACGGATTTCATAATTATTAATATGTACAAATTTCATTAGTTTCAAACGCTTTTTACAACACGTATTACATATTATTATAATATCCGTATATTAGTAAGTATATTACTTATTGTGTTGATTAGTATTTTGTGCTATTTGTGTCATACATTGTAATTTTCAATGTTTATATTGTTAAAATAACCGACGTAAAAAAGTGAATTACGCATATTTTGTTCATAATAATAATAATAATATACAACTGAGTAATTTTTTGTGATTTTTGTGAAATTAGTGTTACTAATTAGGTACATACTATATACTATTATATAACTACACGAACGTATAATTTAAATCAAGGGTTATTGTGTATTTCTGATCGTGAATGCAGGGATTCTTTCGTGCCCACACTTTGTTGTAGAAATATATATATATAATATAAAATGTTAAATTCAAAGTGTCTAAATGGCATATTTTGCGTTATATTTGCACTATGTCCGAAATGTGACATCTGCTAAGAATAAAGTTGATTTACCCATATTCGAAAAGAGCATTACTATACGTGTGAAGTGGTCTCAACAATATAATATTATATCGTATGATATTGGATTTTGGAAAATAGGTATCTATTAAACTTAAATCTGTACCAAATCTGTCATATATGCGTAGGTACTTATATATATTTTACGAAATCTACTATTTGTGACAAACTTAAATTATATAATAATAATAATTAAAATTTAACTTAAATACATTTTTATATTTATTACCGGTTGTTTATCAATAAAACCAAATGTCAGGTTTAGGAGGGAAGATGACCCGTGTTACTATCATTATATTTCTTTTAATTTTACATTTTTAAAATATTTCAATGTGTATACAATACAACAGTTTACTAATAAACATTATTTAAGTTTTTTGATAATAATGAAACATGGAATAAAGTTCAACAACATTATTTGTTAAATTGACACCATTCATTGTACTTGGATACTTTTATATTAGATTTCTAAAAAAAAAAAAGAAAACAGAAGTCTGTTATTCTCCAAAAATAAAAAATACTCGCGTTTATTAAAATAAAAATTGTACTTACCTAAAAATTGTCAAAATTATATATTTGTATGGATTTGGTGAGAAAAACGGTGTTAAAGTAGAAAGGGGCCAAAATATATTTGGCACCCTTTTGAAAAAAATCCTGGCAACGTGCCCGACTTTATCTAATAATTATTACAAATCTAAGAATATCAATAATTACTATATGCACGTACGAATTATGTATGTACACAAAATCAAAGTTTAAGAAATTCTTGAGGGTCATATTTGTTTCGTCAAAAATAATATTTAACTTGCTTACATAACTTTTTCTAGTGACTTCGTCAATTATGTCATGAAGTATTTTTATTGTGAATGTCGAATAGTATATTTTGCCACTACAAAAAAATTTTCCAAGACAAGTTCTCACGTATTTATTTCAGAAATTCAAAAATTGCATTATAATAAACTGTGGTATAATAAATTGAACAATTAGTTCGAAAAGTAAAATAAATGACAATTTTTCAAAAATCGAGTTATTAGTATTTCCAGTCAATTTAATAATATATATTTGTAGGTATTTACATATTATGTAATAATGTTCAGAAAGAAATAAAAACCATTTTGATTAGCTAGATAATTTGTTATTATAGTTGGAAGATATAATCATATTAATAATAAATCATGTATTTATTTCTTTATTGAATTGACCGAGATAATATTAAGTATGGTATACCTTAGGACTTAGATATATATTTTTTTTAAATAATTTTTTTTTTAATCCGTAATACCAAGAGAGGTATAAAATAAAAATTAAATCAACAGTAAGTTTATATTTAGGGGGAAAAAAAGAAGAAATTCATGTTATTATTAATTTATTATTATATAGTAAACGGTTAGTAGAACTTGAAGATATTATGTTATTTTGTATTTTATTATATAAAACAAATTCTATAACAAAACGTTTGGACCCTTAGTTGTGGTTTTTATATTATGCTCGTATTTATATTTTATTTATTTATTATTTTGATTAGAGTATTATTACATATTCCTAAATGTATGTAAATATATAAAACCTATATAGATGATAAAATAAATTAGTTTTATCAATATTATACAATTTATTTTGTAATCAATTATAATAACATAAAAATAGTAATATCTATAACAATTAATAAGTAATCAAAATGTATAAATGAATAACTAAAAAAGTTATTTCGTTTTTGATATTTGTTTTTTTTTTTTCAAATACTGGGTTCAATTATTAATTAGAAGTAATGATATAATTTTAATTTATAGATAACAATAATATCAAGTGCCCTAGTGTAACCTTTTTTAAATAATTTTTCAAAAATCTAATATTTAAAAAAATGTTTTACAAACACAAAAATGCAATAAAAATAAATAATAATAATGAAATGGAACTATTTATTATTTATTTTTAATCTGCTCATAAAGATCTTTTAATTTTTATGGAATTCAATATTTCTTAAAATTGTTTAAAAATTGCTTTTATATAGAACCATTTAAAAAAGGGCTGAAAAACCAATCCTTTTGGCAGACATGATCATTATTGAATTAATTTTTTAATTTTGTTAAAATGATGAATGCCTAATGGCCATTGCACACTATAGGTAGGTACTTCAAATGTTTTGCAACTGAATCATTATCTAGTTTATTAATAACGATAGACTTCTTTCTTTAGAGTGTACATAATACGAATTAAAAGAAAAAGAATAATATTTGTATTGAACAATTTGAAATTATTATAATAAACATTTTTAATTTCCTCTAAAATTAGCATTATGATATTGTCTTTAAACAGATTGTATCCGAAAAAAAAAATGCAAGTAGAAATTAAATTACTCGAATCTTATAAAATGTATACGTATATCATCCTGAGTCGTGATTTCCTTGCCAGATGTTTGGAAGTATACACTGGGGTGTAAACTAAAGTTTCTTGGTTTGAATTGATTAAAATCAAATTAAGACTGAACATCCGAATAAAGTAAAAATATTTATTATTATTTATTATTTTTTATAAGGAATTGTGATTAAGCAAACGGAACGCAATTATTTTTTAATATTATTTATCACTGTCATTTCGTCTAAGTAAGATTTTTTATCTGTATCTTAAGTAACTGTATAGATATAATCAAATATAATGCATTTAAAAATCATAGGTTTTAATTATTATATCAATAATGAAATTGTTTTTTTAATATAATTTTCCGTTTTAAGTTTGGTTTAGTGAGATTTTTTTCAATGGTGAACATTTGAGAATGAATATATTTCGGTAACATTAGTTTATTATAGCAATATCCAAATAACTGTAAGGAGATTATAAAATATGCACTATACATAATTCGAATTTTACGATTTGTATACAATTATTTCGAATGATGTAAAAATAATATAATATTACGAAAACTCTTAAAACAATGGTTGTATTGTGTTTGTGTATTTTGGCTTAACTAACCAGATTAACCGGATGGTAAGTTCCGGTTCCGGGGGATTTTGGTTTGATTTCGGATTATAAAACATTTCCCGTGGATTATCATTATTAAAAGTGATACATCTATAGCTATACTTAACGTGCAAGAGAAACAAAAGTACTCTCATATATAAAAACATAATAAAGTGCAATGAGATAATTTTCATTTTTAATAACAGTGATTCTAAATTCTAACAGACGATTTGAATAATAATTGATAAGAAAATATTTTTTATATGTATTTAAAATAAAAATATTGCAATTCGACAATTGTTTATATAAATCATTCAAAAAGTGTTATTAAATGGACAGGAAAACCAGCATTAAATATAAGAGAATGTAAAAATTAGAAAAATATTAGGTAGGTACACAAAATTAGGAATATTCTATGAAGAAAGTTTCCTAAATTTCGCTGTTTACCAATGGTAAAAAAAAAAGTTTGGCATAGTTACTTATTTTTAATTAATGGATATTGGCTCATGAAAGGGGATCAAGACATGACAATATATAATTACTATATACAGTCCAATGAGATAGTAGATAAATTATTGAAATTATGTTGAATAAATTTGTATATTAAATGAGTAGGCATATCGCTATATTTTCAAAATATTCAAGAGAGACAAAAAACATATTTTGTCAGTTATGAATTGTGGATTTTTATTTAATGATACTGATTTGATTGTTATTATATATTATTTTATTTCTTAACATAGTTTTTGTTTCATAAAATCGATGCATACATTTTTTGGCATTTTATTACATATTTTACTTTAAGCTGAGCAAGAAATTTGTAGGTTTTATAATGATATTATTATTATTACTTTTTTTTTAATACAACTTTTTGGGTAGAAGGATTCAAGTAGGAGGTTTGGAGAAAATGACTTTTTTGATAGAAAATTTGTTCTTGGTGGTATTTTAAGAGTAAATGAATACTGCCTCATATATAACGGAAATATTTGTATAAATAGGAAAAATATTAAATAAAATTGATTTGGTTGCTATTATATTATATGTTGTATATGTAACTATATTAATATAGGTATTACTAAAATAATAAATAAATGTGATAATGTCATTCAATTTAAAATTACAATTTTTAACGGTAATATTTTATACCCACCTATGTATACGTATTGTACCGAGGTCCACTCAAAATGATTTTATGGATATCAATGATTTTTCTTAGCTTTAAAATTGAATATATCTACACTACTTGTATTTTACTAGTACGTCCACAGTTCTACCCTCAAATTGCTGCATTTTTTTTGATTATCTCCTAAAAATTATATGGAAGTACATAGTATTGAGCATATATATATTATAATGCTAAAATCAGATTAAAATACGTTCAAAATACGAATCCAGTAATTACCAAAAAGTCAATTAAAAAAAATTGGAAAATACATGTTATCGAAAATTATTAATAATATTCAAAACATATATATATATCAATTCATGTAGCCCAATTGACGTCATCTGTTTAATCCTTCTGTATTGAAAAATTAAATGTACTTATTCGAAATTAGCATTTAATGTGTGCCTGTATGGCTGTAAAATAAACCTGATACTTCGTATTGTCCGTGGTTTTTTTTTTAAAAAAGAAATGCCTACTAATAAAAAAACGATTATTGTTTTTGTTTTGCAGTAGGACCATTAACCAATTTCTGAGTGTTTTTTTAAAAATAACTAAAATATATTTAATAAATTATTCTGAATAAAACTTTATTTTCATATTTTTCGAATTCAAGACTATTTTATATTATATTTTAATAATGAGGAACTTACCAATTTATAATATAATTTTGTTTGAAAACTACAAAGTTTAAAAAGTTCACTGAACCTGATTAAAATTTTAGTTTATACCTAATCATATACATATATTTATATATTTTTTTTTAGATACGTACCAATATACCTATATATATATATATATATATATACATTATACATATAAAAATATAAATTAGATATTCATATTTTTGTATTTTTAAAGTAATTTAGCTAACTTATTATAATCATTTATATATTTATAATATTAAAATTATACTTAAGTATATATATTATGATATATTATACATTTTAGCATATTAAAATAATTAAACAATAAAGTACAATTATTATTATTAATAGATATTTGTACTACTAAATACACATTTCTATAATATAAATGATAATAAAAATGTTTAAAATATTTTTTTTTTTTACATATTAATTGATGTTATGTATTCTTAAATTCATAAAAAAATGAAAATACAAGAAAATAATAAAACTGAGATTCTTTTCAGACACAAAAAAATTCATTATTATAATGAGTATAAAAACATATTTAGACTTCTTTGAATAGTTCAAGCTTCATCTCTTTTTAAAAAAAAAGTAATTATAATACAACATGGCAACAAGTAAACACACATTTTAACAAATAATAACTTTTTATAGTGGTGACACATCCTTTGTCTTGGGATATAAGGCCCTACTGTAAAACTAATGTAAAAGTTTTAATATGAAGCTCACACTTATAATATTAAAGCTCTATTGGAAATATATAGAAATTCAAGAGAGAAAGAGAAACCTAATGGGTACTACGGAATTTCTTTATGAGGATGCTGTACATCCGTTTTAACGGTATTGTAACACGTTACCGCATTCAAAGTACAACTTCTCTTATAGTTATCGTAGGTTCAAAATTTAAATGGAATATGATAGATGAGAATATTTACTACGAGAACAGAAGTTTTCTAGTTAAAATATTTTTCAAAAAATTTTTCAATTTGAATATTTGGAAATTTGATATTTTTCATTTTCTAATTTTAGATGTTTAAATATACTATAAAAATCTTTATGGTAAATCATAGTTTAGGTTCTCATCTTTTATTTCGTGTAATTATTCACCTTTTTTGATAATTTTTGATCACAATGCCACAAATTAATTTTTGAACAAATGTTGTGATTATACAACAATAAAAAGTGGTACAGGTATGAGACAATTTTTAGTTTACTTTTATAATGTACTCGTATTTTAAAATTTTTAATTGTTAAAACTTTTAGTAATCAAAAAACATCTTAAAAATTGCCTTTGTAGAACCCCATAAAAATGGATGGCATGTAGTGTCCTCTTAAGGAAATTCAAGAGAATTCGAGATGGGGTTATAAAAAGGGAAAAAAAAGGAAAAATTAATTTTACCATTCGTATTTGTTATAATTTCGAATGTATACTCTCTAAGTCAATTTTTATCCTATTTTTTATTAGTTAATAACCGAAATGTACATAATATATATTGTCCTCCTCCCTAAACATATTTGCAACATGCAATATGTATTTATTCCTGAATCCTAGAACCATTTTTCCATACTGTGAATTATGAATAAAATAAAATATATTCATTTCTGTTGAATTGATAAATTTGTTTTTATTAAATTTCAAAGGGTCCCCGTGAATCATCTACCAAGTGTTGATAAAAAACTATGGAAAACTATATAGATATATATTAATTTTTATAATGAATATTCGTTCGGTAGCAGTGAAGGCACTTAGCTTGTTGGACAGGATATGGTGGTGGATATATCAAATTTGAAAGTAATGATAAATAATTTCTTCCAAAAAAGTTATTTTGAACAGAGTTTCATTATATTTTATTACTACAATTAATTGGTAATTATGACAACTTTATTTGCTATATTATTTTTTTTCTACGTTAAAACATAAAAAGGTAGTATTTTTACGCTAAAGAAAATTAGTGGGAAAATAAAAAAATTATCTAAATGAAGTACCAACTAAAATTAATTTGCAATAAAAAATCTACCCAAAAACTTGTATCTGATTCATTCTACTTAAATAGTATAGATAAGGTAATTATTATATGATGACAAAATACATAAATAAATTTTCAATATCAATAACGGGACAACTGGTAAGCAAAAAAATATAATTCATCTAAAATATACGGACTTATCAACATATTCAGCGAGAAAATAATAACAATTATTATAATACCTAATATATTACTACTTAAAAAGTACCTATACTTAATATATTATATACATGTTCCATCACTGATTTATTATTTATATATATATTATCAATATATAAGTAGGTTGATAAGTAGGACTCTATTGGTATGACGTAAGGGGTCCTATGTTCAAATCAATACAGTTAACAGAAATAGGTATTTATTAATTTTTAAATTACAATATTTTTAAGTCTATTATTAGTGTAACTGCGTTGACTTATAAAAATGAACAAATTATTTTCTTTAAATTAAAAGAACGTTATGGGATATTGATAATGATCCTTGTAATTTTAAATCGTAACAAAATTTAAATTGTACTATAAGAAACCTGTTTATTGGTCCTATGTTAAACATCATTTTTTTGATTCGACCTCCATTTAGATTGATTTTAACTACATTTGTATTTTTTTGTACCTATTATATGTTATACTTTTACGTGCCACTGAAATCCTAGAAATTTGAAGAATAAAATTCTTTTAGTGGAAGGTAAATGGGACAATTTGATTATTTATTATTTATCAACAATTATTTTTAAAACTTTTTTCTTTTTTTTGTATGATTAATCATTGGGTAATTTTAATTATTGTTTACTATGGAATTTCAAAGCTTAAATTCCAAAAAAATTCTAACGGAAAATAAATAGTATAATTCAAAACAAGTTAATAAGTTCATAGTTATCAATGAACAATAATTTATGAAATCCTATGACAATCCTATAGGAATTTTTATTTTTTTTTTCAAGTTTGCATTGACGACGCCAGGGGATCTGTTATAACACTACTACCCTGAAATCCTATAGGAATTCAATTCTTTTACGAGAATATTTGTTTGTTTGACATATTAGGATCTTTTTCAATTAATTTACCAAGTAACTATAAAACCTATCCACCTTGGTAGATTATCTACTGATAAACTACGTATACTTAAAATCATTAGTTTGTCTAAAGATGCAGCTCTATCTCTGGTTTCCGAGTTTGGTACTGCAACAAAGAATGGTTATCTGTCCCCAAATATTTCAAGTTAGACAGATACAATAATGCTATAAAAACAGTTACTTTGGCCTCGTCATATTGAGTTTGGGAGTCATTGGGCTAGCGAGGTTGATCTTGTTATCTCTTACCTCAATGCTATCCTAAAAGTCATTAATTATCTCTCATAAATAACTACATTTAACTAGGCGTTACCTCCAAACAATAAAAACTAAACCATCTATCTAGTAAACATGTTATCTTAGGTTTGTTTTTTGATAAAACAAATAATTGTTTTACTATTTAATTAAAGTATATTTGACAATACATGTATTGGATTAATTAAAGCTGGCTGTATGTGAAATTCATTCTCCGGTATTATTATATTTTAATATTAACGTTATCGTCTATATAGGTATAATATCTAAATGTGCGTTTGTTAGTATTCGCTAAGGTTAGGGAAACCATAAAAGCTATTGAAGTCATATTCACACCACTGGTTCGTCTGGTGCTCCTATTGTTTTTTGTTTTAGCTAGGTGTCGCCATCAAACCAAATGGGTTCGGTGTTAGGTCGAAAATGCATATATTTATATAAAAGGCAATGTCTGTAGGTTGTGGTTTATAGGCTCAAAAACTATTCAACCAATTTTGATAAAAATTTCATTGATTGTTTTTAGAAATACTATATATAGGAACGTTTATAAGTATACGTCATCGAACGCTGAAAAAAGTTTTTATATATTTTTGTTGATTTCATACTATTAATTAGGAATGCTTTGTAACATAGTTTTGCCTCTATTATTAATGAATGAATAGAAACTTCATTTGAAAACTATATTATTATTTATTTATTTTATTGAACACTATTACATTTCATACCTTGACCCCTCTCATACAGCCGGCCTGTAATTCAGCTAATATATATAATATTATTATTTTGTAACATTAACTTAAGAAGTGGTTTATTGCATGGTTATTTCCCTTCCTAAAGATGATAAAAATGTTCAAAATTAAATGGTAAGAACTACATAGATAATATATATACTTATTCTTACTATTCACTATTTTACGTTCAAATATCAATTTACAATGTTTTGATGCTAAAAAATATGACCTCTCTATCTTATATATATGTATGTTATACATGGAATATTTATAACCAATAAAGAGTATAGGTGGATTGATCATCACAATCGATGAATATGAAGAGCCATAAAGCTAAATAAAAAGGTTGTTTTTAGGAAAATGAAAATATAGAAAACAATAAACATCATTATTGTAAAGCCAATCATAAGCTTTTACCTATATTCGCGCAGAATCTAAAAATAACAAGAACAAAAAATAAAAATAAAAATAGAATTTTTTATAAAAATGTTGTGACAAAAGTATCTTGAGATTATTGAAGAATGGTTTATAGAAAGTAATAATTATAAGTTAGCATGTTAAAATCATCATGGCTTCAAATGTTAAATAAATTTATTCTTATACTCAAAATATATTTTCAATTTCGATAACTGTTACTCATAGTTTTTAAATATTTATTGTTGGTTTGTGATATTACGTTTACCTATGAAGTACGTTTTAATATACTATATAATTTAGGTGCACAGAAATATATTTTGTATTCTATCGACTTGATTTATTGCCTAAAATGAACCCTTTTTTTCTGCCAATCAATCATTATTTTCATGACAACCTCGTCGTACTTAAAATATGATATAATATTGTAAGTAGATATATAGTTCCTTATACAATATAATATTTATTATACTGTAATCGTATTTAAACATTTAAAGTACCTATACCAACATAAATGTATTGAATGAGATAATTTCAAATATATTAATTTTGAAATTAATGTTAGAATGACATTAATAAAATATAACTTGTATTGATGTTTAATATTTATCTCAAGTTGTTAACTAATTGATGGAGTATATATTTTAATTTGTAATTAAAGGGTACCTTTGTATCTTATAAATTAAAATTGTTTATTTATTTTTGGCAATCCGTGTTACTACAGATGACTAAATAACGAACTTCTGATTAGAATACTCTCTATACAGTTAAACAATGTTATTATAGCGATAAAATTATTGTAAACTATTTTAGAATTATGTTGACTTCTTTTGACTTCTCACTTAATTTTCAAAAAGGCTTATTACAGACAATTGAAATATTGAAATATAAATAAATAAAGAAGTAAAATGTTAGACATACATTTGCAATACTTGTGAATAAAAATAGGTTTTGTATAAATTTATCAAACAGATTTATATCTAATAATAATTAGCCATCCTAACATAGTTTTGATGAATTCGTTGACATACCAGAATACGTAAATTATTCATTATTTCTAGATTATAAGTACTTATATTAATGATAATTATTTTATATATTTTGAACTTTTTTATATACGCACTTTGTACATTTTAAAATTAAAAAAAGCCGGTCAGTAGGGGGTGGAAGCACTTCGCTCGTCGGGTGTCAGTATGGGTGGATGAACTTCGCTACTGGGCAGGATACTCTAGGTGGATGTATTGCATTTGAAAGCAATGATAAATCATTGCATTCAATAAAACGATTCTGAGCGTAGCTTCGGTGTAGTATACATAACTCTTAATATTAATT
>JAIPRL010011490.1:0-13458 GCA_025469235.1 Pemphigus obesinymphae
ATAAATCTGTAGAAATTGAGGGTTTTGTTGAGGTAAAGCTTGCAAACTACCAATTAAATGATACACCTGACCTTTCACTTTGAATGTGGGCATAAATCCATCTTCGATAATTTGTTTCGCTCCAAAATATGTCATTTGGAAGCAGTTATTGTATTTTCTAATACGGTCCATGAAATTTTTGTGACCAGGATGAAACCCCATAATCAAACTGTAAAGAGGTTCAGGAAGAGGTAAAAAGACGGAAGTTGTACTGTACCGGCACTACAACACATTCCAGGCGCCTCTTCTTTGAATTTAAGAGCATCGCAGTATACGCATTTATGACTCATAGTACCCAAAGATACAGTTTTATCCATCTCATAAGCTATTTCCGATTCATATTTCATGCCAGAAAAAGCTTTTATTTTCCATGGAAGGATTCGCCTTTCTGATCGTCCTCGTGGATTATTTTGTTCATGTCTATGAACTTGTACTCTATTTACTTCTGGATTTTCTTTTTTATACTTGGCTGCTGCTACTTTATGAACTTCTTTATTTTTGAACTGATATTTAGTAGCAGATTGTATAAGTTGTTTTTTTCTGATATTATTTGTAAATCTCTTCCGTCGTTTTTTAGTATGCTTCTAAAAGCTGGGTATGTTATCAAACTCGTCAGATACAGATATAGTCAATTCATCTTCATATGGTAAAAAAAACATTAAAATGCCCATTAGATAGGTTTTGCATAGAACTAAAACAAAATCTCTTTACGGGGTTTCTTTCTGAACCAAATTTTTCATACAGTTCACCATTGAGGTACACCTCAATAAATACCAAAATTAATTGTCCGGCTGCCACCAGCTCACATAAACCTCCATAAGTATTAAATTTTAACATATCAGTAAAGTAGTCAGTAGAACTACCATAAGTATTTCCATCACTATCATGTGACATTATTGAGTAATCTTCCCAATGATTTATCACATAGGTTACTATCTTTTTACGCACTTCTTGGGCCTTATTTTGAGTGTCATAAAACACAAAAGATATTGCCCTAAACAGGCAAGCTCCGTCATCAATAATTGGAATGATAGTGTGGGGCATCATTGTGCCATTTATGTTCAATAATTCGACAACCATATTATTTTTTTATTAATTTGTAAGAATGTAAAAATTTTTACTTTAATACACTTAAATGTTTAGAAAGAACCGTACATAAACTGGGGTGCGTATACGATGACGCATTAATATTCGAAAATAAGTTAAACACCTTGCGTAAACGCGTAGGATATTTCACGACTTCATGTTATTTTAATACATTTTAATATGTAGAAAAAACCGTTCATGAAGTATGTAGGTAAGTGTGCGTATACGAAGACGCGTTAATAATAAGTAAAACACCTATGCGTAAACGCTAAAGACATATCACAACTTCACAGCATGTGCCGAATATTACAATAATAAGTAAAACACTTGACTAATAAGTGTACGTGTTTATTTACTATAGTATACATTTGGAAGTATACGTAAAACAGTTCGCAAGCCGTGAGTGTCGTCATACACATTAAATATAAACGCTACGCGTGTGTGGTTAGTGGTGCGAGCGTACGACAGCATGCCTACCCCCACTTCTACTCCTGTTGGAAAAGCCTGTGTGCGTTGTCGATTATGGTTCGGTATTAAGCAGGTCGGCGGCGGTGACACGGAAGAGGAAATTTGGGTGGCCACGTCTAGCCACCGCGAACCTCACCCACCGTTAATTAAAAATTAACTATTTTATGCTCTTTTTACCCTTTAAAATGCGAATTTCAAAAAATCCTTTCTTAGTGCGCCTATACATAGTAATAAGTACATTTACTGAAAATTTCATATCCATAGCTTCAGCAGTTCCGGCTAGGCGATGATGAATCACCCAGGGCAAGTCTTTTTATATATACAGATATATTATATTGTTATTTATTATCTTGCCTGAAGATAATGATATTGAATAATTTCACCTCAAGCTTGACGCAGTAGAAAGATTTGAACAACTCTTTGAACATGAAGGTAACATATGAAGAAATTCTGGTGTTGTAGGAAATAGAACAACTGGCCTTAAAAATTTCTCAGGACTTATCACTAGTTCAACAGTATTTTTTGTACATATTTTGTGAGATATTTTCTCTTTAGGTGTAAAAGTTGGGTGCAGCATTTTTCGTCAATCGATTGGTATTCGTGTAACAGGCTGGATCAAAATGGTCAGAGCATATGGTTTTATGAATAATCTTATCAATATTCTACAGTGCATAATTTTCAACCCAAATTTTACACCTACAGTTTTAAACAAAGGTTTTAATTGACAATAAACCAATAGGTAGGTTTTTATTATTAAAATTAGTCAATTAGTCAATTTTATGGATTGATTTGGACTTAGTAATCTTATAACGACATTTTATTAATTTTATATTAAAATATGTAGTACTTGAAAATATAAATTAGGACACAAGCAGATAACCAGCAACTAGAAATACTAGAAATACGTAGATCATGCTGAACGGTGAATCCCATTAATACATAAGAAACATGTGTGCTCATTTAATATTTTATACATATTCTAATGCTATTCAGCACTTTTGATAGCGTTCAAATAGGCAGGCACTAATCGAATGTCTGTTTACAGAATTAATATAGAATTGTTTTTTTTTTTTTTTCATGAAATTACCCATTGCGGTGTTTATATAACAATAAACAAGTAAAGAAAATACACAAATTATTGTTTATAAATCAACAATCCATAACCACTAGGATCATAAGTATTTTTGGGGTTTTTCTGAAAGACAACGGATATATTAATAATTAAAACAGCGATTTTAATTTTTTTAAATAGAAACCTAAAAGTATAAATAATGTATTTATAATATAATACTTACTGGTCTACATCTTTTGGAAAACGATGAAAAGTGACTCGATGTTTTCCTTGCATTTTCTTGCAAATGACTGCACGGCACAAAAGTTCTTGAAAGAGTAAACAAACGAAATGTAAAATCCGGTACTATCATTCATAGAATACTATTAAGATAAGACGGTTAGATAAGTTCCTAACATCATGTTCTTACGCTCGCAGTATAACATCAATTATTCCGTTAAAATGAAAAAAACTGAAGTAGTGGGGGGAGTGTCTATGGCCTGATGTGAACGATTGCGGTACCTAGTACAACAGTAGAATTGGTACGACTGCACCCGCGAATGATGAATTATTGTTAGTAACAGATGTTGACTGGACATTCGAGGTGGTTTCTGTAGATAACGGTTTAGTGCGAGCGATATGCAATAAAGAATTATGATTTTTAATCAACAAGAAAACAAGAAAAAGTGCTAAAATTTACGATCTTCAGGATGGATTAAAATCTGCCGATACATTTTGACGATGTCGGCAGTCATGATATATTTTTGCATGCGACAACGAAGTAGAATGTCCCGTAAATCGGTGTGTAGTTTTGGACCTGTAGAAAGCACGTTGTTCAACGAACGACCAGATGAAGATACGGCAGAAGCGTCGAAGACAACACGTATTTTTGACAAATCCCCGTTGGATTTAAGCACGGTATGATGAGGAATAAAGCATGTTCCGGTTTTGGATGCGGGTACCATATGTCCCAACTTTTGATATTTTGTTATGAATTTCCGATAGGCGGAATACAAATTGGAACCCCTGTTTAGGCGTTTTTCGAGATTATAAAATCTTTTTAATGTTATGACTCGAGAGTTACCGAGACCGTGAGACGAAGTATAAGTAAGAGAGTTGGGAGTAGTAAATAAATTGCGAAACGGGAGAGCGAGCAAAATCGATCGGATGAATCACGCGACGTAGATTTTGAAAATTATTCTTTGCACCACTGATCCTCAGTGGTTGGCAATACTGGTGTGACAGTTTCTTCGATTGACCAGAAACGTTGTAGGTGATGGTAAGCGCGACTAACGGGGTTGTATCCGATGTAGAAAAGGATCCAAAAACTATCCAGTCGAGTTTGATATCCAAAGCCGATGAAAACCTGAATAATGTTCGACGCTGGCATGTAGACGGACAAGACTCGGGAAAATGAGGTCCGTGTCCCCGGCACCCCCATGTTAGATTTCGTCTCCAAACTGGTTTCATTCGCTTGTGTTTCGTTTGTGCTTATTTGTGCTTTTTATCTCGTCGTTTGTGCTCAAAGCCCCTCGAAGTTATCTCTAATCAAAATTTAGGGATGCATGTCTCCAGCCCCCCCCCCATTTGTGCTCAAATCCCCTAAGACTTATCCTAAAATTTAACTGGTGGATGCTGGAGACATGCCAGCACCCTCCATTTCGAATTTTGGATCCAGACCAATGTCAATCTTTTTACCTCGTTTGTGCTATTTGTTCCGTCGTTTGTACTCAAATCTATTCAGAGTTATATCTGTTGCGTGCGTGCCCTTAAATAATAGAAATTATTCTAAGTCCAAAATATAAAATATTACAAAAATCGGTTAAGTTCAAATTAAATACTTGAAAATAACTAAGTACTGGACAGATGTTATACGTAAAAATATAGAGGATCCACCGGCGTCAAGTATGCGTCGCAATCGCTAGTCCCAGGTCGTCTGAATTTTTAGTGTTCGGGGCCCAGTTATATAGGGATGACCCCTTGTGACTTCCCTACTTGGGGTCCGTTCTCATGATTTTTCGTCTTAAGGCAGGACTGAATTCATTGGCCAAGATATTGTCGTTTAATTATCGGGTGTCTTTTTCGTAAGCACATTTGTATATACTACTTGCTCACTCTATTACGTATCGTCGGTGGTTTTTCTAACTGTTGTACACCCTCTATGTATTTCGACTTGCAGATGTACTACGTGTGGTTCGTGTGATTTTCTATTTCACCTGTTCTCCTCTCCGTCAATACTCGGCCCGGTACTAGGAATAGTTACCAGATGCTGGTTTTATTTGGACTACTTGTAATTTGTATTTTTAAATATAGCTACATGGACAAAAGTTATATGTAAGTACGCATCTCGGCATGGGGCCCGTCCATATGGCTAATTTTTTCACGATTACTATTTTGTTTTTTATTTTACAATGTTTAAGTATGAAATCAGTAGACACTATAACGACTCGGCATGGGGTGATCCATATGGCCTAACTACGGTGTGTCACAATTACGATTTTAAATATTCTCGGTTTCGTTTCAAAAGAAACATCTAAGTATATGATTCTTAGGGTATATAACACCTCCCCACTAAAACAAAAGTTTATGTTTTTTTTTTCGAACAAAAACTTTTGGTACAATGCTGCTGAAATTTTACAATACATTACATGCATTTTTAGTTATTTAACAATAATCAAGGTTCAGGTTCCAGTGTTGCTGAAATCTTACAATACATATACAGTTATTATTACATCAGTATTTTTTTTTTTTTTTATGTTTTGACAATTGATAGTACAATGTATAGAACGTTACAATAGTTTACATTTGGTTATTAAAATTAAATTTGGTTCATTACACAAAATGCTTTTGATTTTTTTTTCTTTTATACATATATCATAGACGAAATGACAATTTTGTTATACTTTTACGCTTAGTGCGTTTACACTATAAAAATGGAAAGAGGGTAACTCTTCCCAGCTACTTGCACATCGCAGTCATCTGCTTTAGTAACTGTTTCTTAATGTCTAGGGTTAGTCATTTAACACTGTTTTTTTTTTTCATTGCTTTTATAAATATTCTTATTTTCTATTTGGTTAGTGTGGGGATATATCTTTTTATTACAATGTAATTAAATTAGTTTAGTATGACAAGCAATTACTATGTATACTACTTATATAAATAAACTTTGGTTAGTAAAATGATTCTATCATAATATGCCTTATAAAACAACTTAATTTAGTTAATTATTGTAATTAATTAATTAATTAATAATACATACATTTTTTTTTTCATTTACATAATGGGATTGTCGTCTCCTGTATAATTTTAGTGCAGATACCCTTCACTCTCCTATATTTTTTTCTATAATTTAATAAATATGTAATTATAAACCTATATATATATTTTATTTATTACTGATTTATCTAATTATACCTATGCCCTATACAGTGGCTAATTATTTCTAATATTACGGTTATTCCTTTTGCAAATGTTGAATAACTCACTATATCCCATCCTTTCTATAATTTTGTTAAATACACATTTAGTTAATATGACATCTGCCGCAAGATCATGGCAATGTGTTATGTTTTTAATATTTTTTTTATTTTTTTTTTCTAATATTTATATTTAGATATTATATTTTATTTTTATTATCTACCTAATATTTATTTTATATTATGCCTTAGTTTATATTCACTATTATATTCTATGTCCTATATCCTATGTTCAATTTAGTCGCGGGTATGGGGTTGGTAGGGATTCTATTGTCCGTTGGTCCGCAATGTCCACTCCCATTAGTTCTAATAGTCTCGGCTGCTCACCAGCTTGTGTGGCCACCTGTTGATATGTTGACATTGTATATTTAATGCCTTCATTCTGTTGTGTGCGCCTCCTCTTGTGACATTTATGTAGTAATTTCTTTCCTGCCATGTTTATTCCATACATTGTATTTTATATATATATATATATAATTGTATTTTACCTAACTCAAATTACTTTACTCATTATTTTCTTATAGCTACTTAAGCTTACTTTAATATTTTGTATTATATTTATATCCATAACTACATCCATCCATTCAACTAGCCCAATTATTAATTTATCTATATATAACAATATTATTATTATTATTATTTTTTTTTTTTTAACTGTATTGTTATCCGATTTATCTAACATTCAAGTATTCAGATCGGGTTTTCATGATATATTTTCACATTATTTATATGCACTGTTACTCCTTTCCTTCCTCTCTGGATCACTATATTCTCTTTATCTAGTACCTCAATTACCTCATAAGGTCCTTTCCATAATGGGTGCAATTTATTCCTTCATCTCTTAGTAAAACTTGGTCTTTCACATGTACCTCTATGGCATGTCCTTTAGTATCGTAACTGTCCTGCGATTTCATTTTATTTCGTATCAGCTTGTCTTTGGCAATTTTGTGCGATTCCTGAAGTTTTTGTTTTAAATCATAGTAATAGTCATCATAGTTATTCTAGGTTCTGGTTCACGTTTTAAATTAACTGGTATTACTAAACTTTTTCAATATAGTAACGTATATGGTTGGTAATTTGTTGAAGAGTGTTCCGTAGAGTTATAGACAAAAAATGCATATGGTAAAAATTGATCCCAGTTATTCAGATTCTTATCTACGTAATGTCGTAAATACTCGGCTAACGTTCCGTGAGATAGTTCCAAACTACCATTGGTCTGCGTATGAAAAGGGCTGGTGTGTATTTTTAACAATTTACACATGTCCGTAAATGTTTTACTCAAAAACTCCGTTCCCTGATCAGTTAATATAGTTTCTGGAATTCTATGAACACAGACGAAGTGTACCACAAAAGCTTCAGCTACAGTATTTGCTTGGTGATTGGGTATAGGTACTCCTAATGAATATTTCGTAAGATCGTCCTGCATAGTCAATATGTATGTATTTCCTGATACCGTAGTTATCAAGGGACCCATTATATCTAAAAATATATTTTCGAATGGCCTTGAACTCGTAGAGGTAAGTACCATAGGTTGTTGAACCCTTCTGTTCGTTATTTTATTCTTTTGACAAGATGCACAGTTCCCAACATAATTTTTTACGTCTTCCTTTATTCCCCGCTAGTTGCACTGGGCTTTTATCTTTTTTATCGTTTTATTTATTCCCAAGTGTCCACCAATTACTGAATCATGAAATTGTTTGAAAATTATCAATTTTTCCTCCTGGGAATATTCTAATTCTGAGCATATAATTATTTCTATTTTAGTTCCACGGAATATATATCGTATCATGGCTCTCACCTGTTCCCACTCTAATCCTTTTCCTATTTTTCCCATTGCCAAAAATTGTAGGGAATTAATTTCGCAAAATTATTTTAGATTCATTAACGCGCCGTATAGATTTTCATAAGTATTCAACTGTTTTTCCTTATTTTTAGTAATGTTATATACCCTACAAAATCGTATACTTAGATATTTCTTTTTTTGAAACGATAAACGAAAATATTTAAAATAGTAATTGTGACCAAATCGTAGTTAACCCATATGGACCACCCCATGCCGAGTCGTTATACGGTCTACTGATTTCATACTTAGACATTGTAAAATAATAACCAAAATAGTAGTCGTGAGAAAATTAGCCATATGAACGGGCCCCATGCCGAGATGAATACTTACATATAACTTTGTACACGTAGCTATATTTAGAAACAAAAATAACAAGTAGTCCAAATAAAACCAGCATCTGGTAACTATTCCTAGTGCCGGCCTGAGTCTAGACGGGGGGAGAGCAGGTGAAATAGAAAATCAAAACGGACCACACGTAATACAAAATATAATACTGAGAACATCTGCAAGTCGGAATGAATAGAGGGTGTACAACAGTTAGACAGACCAATGACGATACGTAATAAAGTGAGCAAGGAGTATATACAAATGTGCTTACGAAAAAGACATCCGATAATTAAATAATTCTTAGAAACAACAACTACATGTGGGCCAATGAATTCAGTCCTACCTTAAGACGAATAATCGTGAGAACGGACCCCAAGTAGATAGGTCCAAGAGGTCATCCCTATATAACTGGGTCCCCGAACACTAAAATTTCAGACGACCTGGGACTAACGATTGCGACGCATTCTCCACGCCGGTGGATCCTCCATATTTTAACGTATAACATCTCTCCGGGACTTAGTCTATTTTCAAGTAATTAATGTGAACTTAACCGAATTTTGTAATATTTTATATTTTGGACTTAGAATAATTTCTATTGTTCTAAGTTCTTCGAATTATTGTAATTATCTAATAAATATCGTGACGGAAAATTTGTGTTCGACTTAATTTATTTACAATTAACCTCAAAAACTGTTGTTGATCGAGTACCCTTCTGAGGTTCAATGGCACGCATGCAACAGTAACTATAAATATTAAGTATTTATCCTTATTTTTTAAGTATGTTACATCGCCTATGCTTTTACAAGGTTCTATTGTTTGGTTATTTCCGAATTTTTGTTTTAAAGAAATATCTAAGTATATGATTTGTAGGGTATATAACAAAAGAATATTCAGGGGGAAGCGTAAAATATTGCCGATATTGCAAAAGACAGAATCTTGATATTAGTGAGTGAAGAAAACGTAAATTTAACGAACAAAAGAAGAAGGAACAACTAGGAGAAAGTTTGGGAACTCAAAATAGTCGATCAGTAAACGAATTAAAAGATAATCATGTTAGGATTATTTCGCATAATATTGAAAAAGAACACGTTACTTGTTATTCACGAGAATTTGAACCTACAACAATAAAATTTTTAGTAGATAGCGGTGCAGATATGTGTGTCGTTAAGCTATCATCGTTAAACGGACATGTTATGGTGGACGAAAGTAAAAAGCGAGATATTAAGTTAATTAATTCAGTACCAGTTTTTACGTATGGGACAGTAACTATATCACCTTGAACATAGATGGGGCAGATTTTAAAACAAAATTCGATGTCGTACGCGATGATTTCCCCGTTCCTGAGGCAGGTATAATAGGACGTGACTTTTTGAAGGGAAACCGGATAGTTCTTGACCTTAGCCAAGAATTATTTGTTATTCCTGAAATACAGAACATCTGTATAAAACCCATAATAATACCGCCGCACAGCAACTGTGTTTTATTAATAAAAAAAGACGAGGGTATTGACCACACTACGGTAACTATAAAAAATCAGGATATCAACAACGACGTTAAAATCGCGAATAGTATAAGTCCGGTAGTAGGTAATAATATTGTTAGTAATATTATAAATATTTCGGAGCAATCATTTATTATTGACGAACTAACAACAAGTAACTTACAATGGGAACCATATAACGAACATATTTTTGTAACACAATCACATATGGCGAAAAGAATAGCCGAATCAACATTTTGAAAGAAACAATTAACACAGACCGTTTAAACCTAGAGGAACGTAATAATTTATTCGAACTTTGTAGTAACTACGCAGATCTATTTTTCTTAGAGGGAGACTATTTAACATCGACCGATATAGTCACACATTCTATTAACACTCCGCGTTTAGTGAAACCTATTAATATTAGACCATATAGACTGCTGTGGGCTTATCAGGAGGAAATAGAAAAACAAATAAAAGAAATGAAAGACAGCCACGTTATTCGTGATTCTGTTTCACCTTTCAATTTTCCGTTAGTGGTAGTAAAGAAAAAAATTTAGATGCCGACGGGAAACCATAATTACGAATTTGCGTAGATTTTCGAAAACTTACGAAACTACCGAAAATGAAACATATGGCTTACCTAATTTAGTAGAAATTCTAGATTCATTAGGGGCGCCCAAATATTTTTCAACATTAGATTTGGCCAGTGGGTATCACGAAATAAAAATAAATGAATCCAATATATTCACAAAACAGCTTTTTTAAGCAAATCGGAACATTACGAATTTTTAAGAATGCCATTTGGGTAAGTTCAGCACCAGCGACTTTTACGCGAGCCATGAAATCTGTATTAATTGGGTTAGACGAGTTATGTACCGCGTACCTGGACGACATACGAAAAATGAATAATTTCTATTAAACAAGTTATATAATTATATTTATTTATTTTTAGTATGGATACGCTATTAAAAACTCTACAATCACAAAGCAGTGTTAAACTAATGAGCATGGGAGATTTGAATGTAGGAGATAAATACCTAATCAACGGTTTCAAGAATATGGATACAAAATTTGGACCAGCAACACTGTGTCACTTGGTTGGCATTAATGTATTCCTGCCAAAATCAATTCAACTCTCTGATGTAGAAGACAATGAATACAATTCGAGACCATTGAAGGAGATTTCCCTAATATTTAGAGGGAGACGGGGGAAAGCGTTCATAATAAATTTTAAATTAAAAAAAAATATGTATTATAAAAATCGTGTTTTATTATTTTTTAAATAATTTTATACCTATAGCTTAGGAGTATAATAAAATATGCTATATTATTATAAAATACCTGTGTTTTAAATAAATATGTATTTATTAATATTATTACATATAATTTATTCATGGATTACTTTAAATATTAGAAAAAGTAGTGGGTTTTAGGTCATATTTTTACAAGGTATACATTATTTATACATATAAATAAACGTTGTCCACAATATAATCAACGATTTCGTTTGAAACAGGTATAAATTATTTATAAATATATAGATAGATAGATAATAATGTTATCACAAAAATATTTTTTTTTATTCATGTGATAATATTATGTGTTGTTAGTAAATAGGTCATAGAAGAAGAAGAAAAAATATTATTATAAATTAAATAATATCAAACTCTGGTGATTTGTTTGGACAAGGTAAACATTATTTTACATAGGTTTTATAGATAATGGTGTTATCACACTTTTTTTTTATTTTTATTCTTTCTGTGATAGTATTATACGTTGTCATTAGTATATAGAATCGAGTGAGATAATAGACATTAAATCTGAATAAATTTAAAAAAAATAATATGTGGTCAGCTGATAGATAATATATATTTATTATTGATACGAAAAACAATATATTGTAATCAATGTATATGATATGATTTGATTTGAATATTTACAATTATTTTATATATATATACTTTAAATCAAAATAAAAAACTTGATATTATGTGTAGGTAGATGTTAAATATTTCATCACATTTATTCCATAAATACTAACGTTTTACAATACAAAATAAAACGAATATAAAGTATTTTATTATTACTTACAAAGGTACATGATAAGAAAATAATATTTTTAATTTACAAAGTTTTATAATGACCGTGTGCGTAGGTGAACACAAGGTCATCTCGGATAACCCGTTTATCGTCCGATGCGTTCAAAGCCAACTTTACGGTTTTAAGTTGGTGTTTGAACGGATGAACGGCCCGGTACGGTGTATTTACATAGAACGGTCGGATTGATGAGTGATGAGGATGTGGTTGGAATTACAAACGCGCTCGAAGTCGAAGCTTCGGACATCGACGTTTCCATGACAAAATAGATAGGTATGCTGGCAACTTTGTGATACGCAAGTATCGCCATATTGCTTTTCTCCAAAAGTTATCAATGTTCTTTTCTCGGTATGCACGATTTAAGTTATAGTGTTTTCCATATACCTACACTCGTGTACACTGGCGCACACTTTTTGTGCGATAATGATTATTATCAACTGGTATCAACAGTGCAGAAGATAATGCAAATTCCATTGAAAAGTACGGTGTATTTATTATCTACACAAGTGCAGACAAGTAGATACTGAGATGATAATAAGCGGAGAAAAGCGTCCACCATGATTGCGCGAGTTGAACCAAAACATGTAAGTTTCTGTCATACCTGTTTATTTTGTCATGGTTGGTATCCATGACAAAATAGATAGGTATGTCGGCAACAATACGAATTTTAGTCCGGTATTCGCATCCCCACTTTTTCATACATATCTCTGCTTTTCGTTCAATTCTGTGGTGATAGCTTGGAAATGTATGCTTTAGTGGGGATACTTCAAGTAACATGTGCGTATCACAATGTTGCTCACATACCTATCTATTTTGTCATGGACGTATCGATAACGGACACAGCGGCATTTCTGTGTATGTTATCAACACTATAGTCTGAGCGCCAGGCACGTATACAGGGGGGGTTAGGGTTCAACCACCCCCCCAAATTATTTCTTTGAAAATTAAGTCAAATTTATTATATTCCTATTATTATAAAATATTTTTATAGTTAGCTGTTGACTGGTTTTCTCTGTTTATTAGTCGAGTATGAAATACAAGTTTATACCTATATAGTATTATAGTTAATGATTGAGGTGGTTACTGAGAACTACGCACGAACACAGAACTGTATGGTTGCGATTTGCGATATACCTAGAAAACTCATATTTTGGGGATAATCTTGTCTTATCTTATTTCCGTACTTGATCGGTCACCAAAAATTTCTATTGAATTGCTAAACTACAACAATAAAATCATTAAACGATGACGATCGTTTAGTTTTAGTCTGTGTTCGGTATTTGAACGGTTATAATATACGAGTAACCGAGTGCGATAGTGTTATGGTTATTTTTGCGAGTTCTAACTTATGAAAACTGATTAAACAACCAAATTTATTAAATATTATATATTTTATTATTTTTTTTTACAATGAAAAGAAATAGTGATCAACCATCATTATTCAATTTTAGTGTAAACAAAATTAAAAATAATGAAGAAACTGAAAGTGAATCGAGTAATATTGAAAATATTGCAACCGAAGTTGATGTACCAAACGCTTTGCAGACCCAACTTGATACAAATATAGACAATGAATCGTTAAAAA
>JAIPRL010011491.1:0-13456 GCA_025469235.1 Pemphigus obesinymphae
ATTTATCATTGCTTTCAAATTCAATACATCCACCAAAAGTACCCTGCCCAGTTGCAAAGTGCATCCACCAATACTGACACCCGACGAGCGAAGTGCTTCCACAACCTACTGACCGGCTTTTTTTTTAATGTTTAGCTTTATAGGAAGATATTATAATACCATCTGGTATAAAAATTAAATAATTTTATAATTTTAGTCACTATCAATAAATATAACTTAATAATTATTGACTTTTCTGAAACTTGGAATCTATCAACCTTGTGTGCCATCTCAACACATTATTTTTTGATTTTTAATTTTTTAATTTTATAAATTATTTTTTCCTAAAAATATCCATAGGTAATTTTAAATCAAATTAAATATACCTATTACTATAGGAAAATGTATGTACCGTTGTCAACGTATATTATTTTCAAACAGTTTGAAATCGATACCAGATTTGTGTTTCGAGATTTAAAAATATTCACCAAATATATATATATATTGTATACGTATATATCTGTGTTATTACATCTACAGTGTCTATGTCCTACATACCTACTATTTAAAATAATGTAAATTTTTTAAATTCTAACTATCTATAAAACAAGGAGTATCGAAACATTATATTTACCAATTTAAAACAAATCTCTAAAATGTGTTAGTATTACATTTGATTGTTGTGTAATCTTTATATTTGTTCAAAATACAATTTACACGAAAAAATAATTAAGGCATTTTAAAATTAAAACACTAATTAGTAATTCAATAAAAAACAATATTTTAGAGATAATTAACTCGTCGAAATTTTACGCTTCATTTATTATATCACCGTTCAATATTGTTTGTATAATTTTTTTAAATAATTCCATTTATTTTTAAAACATCACGATGAGGTTGTCTTTGAATTGTTTTCCCAATGGTGTAACTACTGGGGAGGAAAGAAGGAGCAATTATATACCCTTCTAGAATTATATTTTATACTTTTATTTTTGATGAAGGGTGCGGAGTAATGAACACGAAATGCATTTATTGCTTTTTTTAAACTCCCACTGGGTTTTCTTCAATGACGCCACTGTGTTGTCCTTTATTTATTTTATAATAAATGTTGTAATTTTAAAAGGTATTTTTGTTTGTTTTTCGTATATACATTTTTACCGCTGAAAACCAATGGTATAATAGTAGGATGGACGTCCTCTTAATACTGAAATCAAAATAATGATTTTTATTTAATTTATAGCGTATAGAAATAAATTAATAAATAATGAACAATGAAATAATTGAAAGTAAACAAAGTAGTTTAAAATAATGTGTCAATTTATAAGAAATCTGGGTGATGACAAAAAACTTTTATGCATATTTTAAGGGATTTATAGGTAGCTATAATTATTGGAGATGGTATACACCTACCTATAACTATTATTGTTCATAATTATACTCGTATGATTATTATTATTTTTTTTTGGATGGAACAAGAGATCGAAAAATTTAATGTTTATAATTTTAGAGACTACTGAAATATTTTCATCGATGTTTTATTTTATTTTAGTATGATCATTATATGATACTATTTAGTAGCGGCTCATGTTTAGGAGCACGTGCACCGCCTAAAATTTCGATAAATTAGCGTGTTTATATATATATGAAATTATTATTTATCTATCGCTTTTTTAGTAATTGTCGTACCTATGAATATATTATTATTGTACATATTATCACTCATCGCACCTCTGTACTAATATATTTCTTATTAATCCGTAGTATATTTCGGTTGTGCACCACCAGATATTTCACCCACGAGCCGCTATACTGATACTATCATATTGTGAAAACATTTAATTATCAATTTTAAATTAAAAATTCAGGCTTTATCTTACTATTTTAAATAAATTATTTTAGAATTTGAAAAATTCCGTTCTCCTGCCAAGAAGCTTTATAATATGCATATATGCAACAACTTTTTGATCCACACGCAGTTACTGTATGTAAGTACTTATATACACTGCTCAAAAAATATCGCACGAGTATTGGACTACACTCTGCATATAAATTTAAACGTTGGACAATCGCCAATGGAAGGCTTATGTAATAAACCGACACTTTTGCCAAAAAATAAAAAAATAAACAACGATAAAACGATAAAAAATTAAGAGAAAAATAAATAAATTGAAAATCCTCCGATTTTGCAAAATACCAACAATGCCTCTTTTTGAAAAACCTACTGTAATTACTATCATATTTAAAATGGAATTATGTACATACCAAAATTATTTTATACTACCGCTACAAGTAATTCATTGTATGACAGTTTTCTCAGTCTAATTTTTCCAAATTTATACCTTCCCCCAAAGTATTAAGACTTAAATAACACATATATCATACTATTGAGAAATACATTTTCGATATTTTTAATAGAAAATATATCAATTAAGTTATATGAATAACTGTGAAAAATATATAGGTTTTTAAATCGCTGTTGGTTATTGTAATTAAAACATTTTAAATTCTGTAACCTTTTTAATAACTATTATGGTTATTTTAATACTAATTGTTTTAGTTATACATTGAATAATTTAAAATAAATAATGTTGATTGTTGGATTAAATGTATTATACCATTTTGAAAATATGAAATGTTTATGTTATATGAAATGATAATGATAATTAATGATAACTAATGATAATATATAAAATATAGGTAAATTATTTATTAATTTTCATACATTACAATCTGAGTAGTTTTATTATGATATATTGGTATATATTTTTTTTATTCTAGAAACGTTTTCGATAAACGCGAGTAAGGAATGATTTTACCGAAATCAACAAAAAAATGCGGTATTTTCTCGTAATTCCGCCAAAAAATATGCCTAGACCAGAATAATATTCTAGAAATTTCAAATTTTTATCTACATCATACAATTATTAAAATTTTTTTTAAATTTTATTTTAACTAATATTAATTGGTATACAAGTATGCATACAGGTTCTACACCGAAGTTCCGCTCAAGTAGTTTGGCCGAAAGAAATGATTTATGATTACTTTCAAATTCAATATATTTATCACCAGTATTGTACAAGATTTTTTTAAATTATCTTTTTTTGGAATCTTTTATTTATTCCTGCGGTTTAAAAGGAAATGCTCAGGTGTGTGTGTTTGCGTAATTCAATCAGCCACACTCACATGACGCGTGTAGGAACTTCTATAAATTATAATTTTACACACACGCACAAGAGTCTTATAAAAAGTAAAACGGATGGGTGAATAAATAAGTAAATGCTTTTCATTTCCATCATAATACTCATACAAAAGTTTTTAAAAATTGTTAATTCTAAAGACACCCGTACGCCGAGCGAGTTAAAACTTTCACCATATAATTTAATAATATATGTACATATGTCACATATTATATGTGCCACCATTCTATTGGAAAATATGAAAATGTTGTGAGCAGTGGGCACGCGGAACACGATTTTAGAGTGAAATAAGGCCTTTGTTAAAATATATTGTACTTATATTTTTCGACGTACCTGATGCATAACACAGAAAAAAAAATAAATACCTTAAATTATATCCAAAAAATACCTGAAAAACATATTTAAAAAAAAAACATATAGAACATATCGAAAACTGATGAAAGAAGTTTTTTTTACATTTATGTACAATAAATTATAATTAATTTATTATATAATAAATAAATACTTCGCATATATGTGTAATATTTAATACGTGTTTATGTTTATGATAGGGTGACCACTGACCATATTTTGAAAATTAAGAAATCGCTTTAAAAAATAAAGAAAAAGTATTTTAATAAATTATAAAAGAACGGGACAATATTAGGGTCCCGTTTGTAGTTTGTCATGACAACGTGAAGGAATGATAAAAAACAGAACAATCCCGTTTTAAACGGCTCACCCTAGTTTATGGCATATGCAAATACAGTGGTCTCCGCTTAATGTAATCACTTTGGTACGGGACATAACTGATAACATAAATCGATTGATAACAATAAACGAAAGTGGAAAAAATAATAAAATATACGTTAAATAAAAAAAAAAAAAAAAATACATAATGTCGTGTTGCATCAAATTTAATATACACATAGTTATTAAAAATACTATTATTTATTAGTATTTAAAGTACCTATATAGGTATACAAAATTTAAAATTATTAAAATTATTAAAACAATCAAGATGTAAATACATATGTATCTATTTCTAACTTGAACTATATTTTTTTATTGATGTCTGTTTTTTTTTTTTTGTACCGTTAAAAAATCATTGATAAAATGTTCGTATTTACAATGTAGTTCAAAATTAGACGAGTGATGTCGCACTCCTCTTCGTAATACTCGTAGGGCATACTTTACTTACTTTCATAGACATGACATACCTTATTTTACAATAATTTTACACACACAACTCTACAGTCTTAGCTCCAGTTGTACAGTGCTTGTTTAAACTATGATTAAGTTTTAATCAACGATTAAGGCATTTGGATCGTTGTACAGGACCGTTAAGTTAATCAACGAAATATGGTCGGTTAAACGGTGATTACTACTTAACCAGCGATTATATTTATGTATATTTATTATGTTATCATTATTAATAATTGTTATCAATTATTACTTCAGCAGTTCAGTTTGATATTATAACTAACCAGCGAATTTGTTTGAAGTTCTATTTCAATTAAATTTTTGATTTTTAATATATCTGTTGCTTAATATAGGTATCTATATTGTTTTATTCACCGTTATTTTTATTTATAATGTATTTCAATTATGACGACAACTATTTTGAATCTGATTCTGATATCGACGATGATAAATTTAACGACTTGATGGTGATGATCGCTTTTCCCAGACGTCAAAGAATCTATTTAAATCTAGAGCAGATCATTTTACCAATTGGAGCGATGATGAGTTCATTGAAAGATATCGATGATCAAAAACTACCGTTAAATTTAAATTAGCTGTGCGGGGATTTTCTATAGACTGGCAGTTGAATTCATTTTCAATCTTGAGCCATGTTTCTTTTTTCATTCTAATCAAAAATTTTAAATAAGTGGAAGTTTGTACAATTTTTTTTTAAATTTGTATTAAAATATTGAAAGATATATTTAATTAATAATATATTGATAAATTCTTATTTCTTTTTACTTTGCATTTACTGCGTCTGACATCATATACTCGATTATTGATTTATGTTTCTTTACCAACTGATAACATTATGCGGCGTATTGATTACAATAGCCGATATCATTTACATATGTAAGTACACATATGTACATATGTACACACTTACACTTTTCGATAACAATAAACGATTGATAACATTAACCGTGATTATAATAAGCGGTGACCACTGTAAATTATAATGCATTTTTTAACATATTCATTATTGTATTACATATTTACCACTCATATAATTGCAGTAAACTGTTTATATATTAATATTAGATATTAGCGTTGTATATATATGGAGGTAATAGAATAGGATATGAAGGTATACAATTTAATATTTAACGCTTAAAATTAACGCAATGAAAAATTTGTTTTCTGCAGAGTGATTAATTAATGTTGGAAAAATAAATAGTTTCAAATAAAACAGATACAAATGTATAAATATAAATGTATGATCATATGTGTAAAGGAAAATAAATAATAATGCGATAAATTGCAAGAAACTTGAGAAAGTAAATTAATATCGCTTTTTAATTATTTCATATTATAATCATTGTGAAAATAGACATTTTTAAATGTTAATAATTTTATATTTTAATTATTAACTTTAGATTTGAAACAAAGAAGAAGTACATTATTATAATGCACATTATATGCATATAACAATATAGTATATTAATACATGTAGGTGTAATCATAAATCATAATTAAAATTAAAATTGAGTGAATAAGTCATTTGATTAAAAAACTTGAGGTCTTTACATTCTCTGCAGAGAAAATGATATAACATAAGTTCATAATTAGTTAATAAATGTTAATCAATTCAATTTGTTACCTATATGAAAAGAAGTTATATTGTACAGTAAATAGACAAGTTTATTATTTATTTGCAAGTGTTTTGTTTAATTATGTAGGTAGATACTAATATACACAGATTTAAAACAAATCATATAAAAAAACTACAAGCGAGAGTAAAATATTAACTATATGTAAAAAAAAACGTAGATACTATAGATACATCTATATCTACAATGTATGACAACATTAAACACATAGTTATATTATTCTGAAAATTTAATAAATCATTTTATGATCATCTATCGGTGCATAAAGGGAATTTTTTAATTTTAGACTATCTATTGTTTATATAATATTATGAAATAATATATATAATAATATATATATATAATAATAGAAATTTATATCATTATTTGTATTAAATTATTTGTTTAATGTTTATTTGGAAGAATGTGATATTATGATCATTTTTGAAGGGTAGGTTTATTTGATTTTTTTTTTGTACATATGAATGAATTCAGCATATTTAATCATTTTTAGTGACTATTCGGATGGTTTTTAGTGGATCTAAATCTGGCTCTACTGTAATAACTATAATAAGTAAATAATATTTTATTATGTACATTTTTTTATACGAAGAGACATAACTAATTGTGTAATCTTAAATGTCTATAACAAAAACAAAAAGTATGTTAAAAAATTGTATTAATATTAGATTCTGTGAGTATAAAAAAAATAGTAGTTTTGTAATGATATTTATTTTTTTTTTTTATAAACCACTTTTCTACCAGAAGATTTGATTCAATCTTTACACGTGTACCCATTTTCCGGTAGCATTTGATCAGGTTATGGTATTTTATAAAGTAGTTTTTCATTTTTTTGTACACTTTCATCGATACCTAAATGTGTACTTAACGAAAAACCATCGAAAAATTACATATTTTATGCATTATTATTATTATTTTTAGAGCATTCATCCCTATATTCATAGGCAATACAATTATTTGGATATTTGTGTGTAGATTTTGTCCGAAATACGAATGTGACGTAATACGTAATTTTATGTATAGATATTATTACGGTTATTGGAAATTAAAGCCGAACATTAATTAATTCTTGGCCAAAATTGTAGTACGTATAATATATTATTATTAAATTATATTCTCTGAACATTAGAAAACCAAATAATTCAGTATAAATACGAACAATGGGCTGAAAACCAATTAACGTTTGCAACGTTCATAGAAGTTCTATATTTATTAAATACTTTTTTAATCAGAACCGGGTATTTAGATATACACGTAATACGGTTATAAGGTGGTCAAAGGAAAAGAAGATTTCAAGGGATATTTCTTGTTTCTATACGATCGAACTTTAATGTGATATTATATCACATGTTAATAATTAATTTGAAGGCGAAAATCGTACAATTTGTATATTAAAACTTAAAGAATAATATTAGAAAATATGCTAATAAGTAAAGGTACACAAATATAGATAACAATATATACATCGATATTTCATCATTATTTACGTTGATAACGAATTTCATTCCGCTTCCTGTATATCGTAATCCGTGGCATTGAGCAAAAAACATTTGTTTCCATTCGATAGCTCGAAAATAAATGCATAAATACGGAAGAACGATAAACGGACAAATCTAAAAACGACCGGAGAATAGTTTAAAAACGGTAAAAAAAAAGGAATATAAGACGGGTGCGAGCAAAATCGGGCCGGGGAATTAAATAAATAGTCTTAGAGGTTCTTATGGAAAAAAATGATTACATTTGTCTACTGTTTTATATATAAGATCCCCCTTTCAATTTATAAAAAGAAGTACATCATACCTGAATACTTAACAATAATAATAAGTATTATTAAATTGTATACACACGTTTGGACTAAAATTAAAATAAATTATAATTTTATTAATACCCGGCTAAATTAAATAGGTAATTGGAACCGGGAGATAGATATTCCGTACAAAATATGGATAAGAATATAAAAAATAATTTTGATGATTAAAAAAAAATATTTTTAACAATATATTGCTAATTATTTTAATTTTGTATTTATATTTGTTATTCTATTATGAATAATGTATTTCAGTAAAAATTAATTGATATCGATTTAAAAAAAAAAATATATATATATTTATTAACTTATATTATTTTAATTTTAATTTCAATTTGTGATATTTAGATTGTGCATTTTGATGGAATGATAGGGAGAGGAAGACCAAAAAAAAGGCGGGGGTGTGATGGTAAGTGATATGATGAGGATGAGGGTAAGTGAAAAAGATTAGGGAGATGAATTTAAGTGGAAGTGTAGGACCGACAACAAATAGTTGTGAGAGAAGGCGAAGGAGAAGAAGAAGAATATATATTTTATAAATGGTAATAAGTGCGAAATTGTTTTAAACTAATTATTTTACATACTCGAAAACTTTAAATATGAGTACTAAAAATTTCATAAATATGCCTATATCTATGTATTCAACCATCGTTTATATTGGGCGGCCGCAGAATATCTGATCGATATAAACGGAAAAAAGATCCAATATGAGGTTAGCGACGTAGGGGAATATTCTTGAATATTCCTTGAATGACATCGATTAACGCTAAGAAAGGATTTTTTTGAAATTCGACCTTTAAAGGGAAAAAGGGGATAAGAGGTCAAATATTTTTAACATCTAGCCCAAACTACTTGTCATAGAAAGTTGACATTTGCAGAAAATATTCCTGACATAGATACACGAACAGAAAGGATGTTTTGAAACTCAACTTGTAAGGGGAAAAGAGGACGAGAGGTCAATTATTATTCAATGCCTAGCACAAACTACTGGTCGTCGAAAACATTAATTAAATAGTCAGACTGTTTAAGTTGCAAACTGCGAAGCCGAGTAATTCATTTTGTACCTATACATAAGTATGTAACTACAAATATAATATATACCTAGGTAGTATTACTTATTACGTATTTCAATAATGTAAATAAATCGAGTTACATACAGGAATTTCACTCATAATATGTTACACTCAAAAGCAGTTTCACTAATAAGGTGTTGAACTCAAAAAAAGTTACATTTACAAGGGTTACACTCAAATGGAATTACATATTCAAGGTTTCTATTTTATTTACGTGTAAAATTATAAATAATAATTCAATATTATAGGTAATAGAATAAATCAAGCAAATTTTTTTATATACGAGTATCTACTTATACTAGGGATGATAATATATGTATGTATAAAACATGTAATAATTTTTTTTGTGTGTTTATGTTTTCTTTAAATACAATTTAAAAATCAATGTTTTTGTCACAAGTTATTATTTTTTCTTTGAATAAAAATAGAATTGGTATAAAATATAAATACAAATGTACGTAATTGCAATTTTCGACTGTATTTTTTTCCCAATTATATTGAAAATAATGCAAATTTATCAAGTTAAAAGAAAAAAGTTGGAAAATCTAAGTAAATTATATTAATTATTATTACACATCATATTATAATGTAAAAAAAAATCTATAGGATAATAATTAATATTATAACAAAACAGTATTTATTTAAATACAAAAATTTATGCTATGATTCATTTAAAATTTACAATATATATGATGAAAAACAACAATAAAAGAAAAATTAAAAATTAAAATTAGAATAGAGGTTAAAATATAATGAGTTGATAAAATAATCATTATTTTAGATTCTGAGCCAAGCGGTTTTATAATGAAGTACCTACTTAATGATATATGGTATAATATAATATATAATGTAATATTATATAGTTTATATAGGTATTTTTTTTCATTTCTGTACTTAAAAATTATATTAGAAGGAGGTCTCCGATTATTACACGCACCACTGTTTTTCCGTAGCAAATTAAATCTATATAGGTGTTACTTTAATGAGGTAATTTTTTGAATTTTAAAATTCTTTAATAAATGCGTAAGAAAAAACAACTAACAAATTAAGGAAACACATTTTTTCATTAGTTATTTCAACTTTTTATAATATCTATTTCAATTTTTCGACATGTTATATTTTGCTATGAAAGTGAGTTCGTATGTCTGGAAAAAAACAGGTCTATAGACTTAACATTTTCACCAAAAATGTATATTATTATGTATATAAAATCAACGTAAACATTTTTAAAATTTTTTTTCTACAATTCCACGTTATTTATAGTAGTTTTAAATTTTCAATTTTTTTTGGTAGTATAACTCGTGAAGTTTATCTACACCCTTAGCAACCGTTAAATTTTTAAATTTGTAGGGGTTATTTAAATTGTGGAAGCATAGATATATTGCCTACATACTTTTTTGTAGGTTATTATCTCTATGGAATACTCCCGGAAAAATACTGATTACTTAATAATATCTATGATAATATAAAAGTCGTATATTGAAGGTATCACACATTGTTTAATTAATATTTTTAAACCCTTGGTGTTTAAAACGAGCGAAATACTTCTAACCCCTACTGACCAGATTTTTTCATATTAAATTGGTTTTAAAACTGTAAACTTCGAAAATTATTGAATATATATAATATATATATATAAATGAAGACTAACCTATCTTTTCTTTAAATTTAAATTAAAAAAAAAATTTTTTTAATAATTTTAATAAATCTACCTATATTACATTGTTTGAATAAAAAAGTAATTGATTCTTATATTTTTAATCATGATTCATTTGGTAAAACATTAAATAATTTGATAAATATGAGAGACGTCATTGAAGATCTTGCAAAAAAAAAAAAAAAAAAAAAATACAGAAAAAACTTAAAAACAACAGAGATAGTATATCTAATGGAAAGTGATGCGTAAAACGGGTGATATATTTAAAAACAAATGGTAAAGACTTGAAATTTTTTTAAAAAATATAACAGAAAAGGAGGTTGGAAGAATATCCCTTAGAATTGTGGAAAGATTCCTATGTAATAGACTCAATAATTTTCAAAAACATGTTTATTTAAAATCTGCAAAATTACTTCAAAGAAAAAATAACATTTGTGCAATTTAAAAATGTTTAAAGAACAACTTGATGTTAAAAAAAAATTATAAAGATTAACTCAAGTTTGAAGAAAATGATAAATAAGTGCTTGAAGTAGAAGAGATTATAAACGAGAACTTAAAGTTGGGGAGCTAAATGAAAAAAAAAAAATGTTACTGTATGTACAAGCATTGTGACATTGAAAGAATGTCGCGTATTTAATCCAGTTTCAGAGTTTTAGCAAATGCTTAAATGCAAACCGTTTAAATTACAACTAACAAAGAAATTAATCTTTGAAGGAAAATTTAAAATTCTCATTGAATCAACTACAACGATAAGTATTGTAGGCGGTGGCAATGGTTTTTATAGAGCAATATGTAATTGAATGACGGGAAATTAAAATAACCATTTAATCATTCCGAAATTAATATCTGAGGTGATATAAATATATATTTATATTTATATAATTATAATTTATAATAAATAATATATATTTATATATTTATAATTAATACACACTCATATATATATGTATATATATTGCTTACATATAATTTAATTATCTTAGGTATGTTGGTGGAAAAAAAAATGATTGAAATGCATCTTAAAAAGAATCTAACTGAAGAAAATTGTAATTGATTATTATTACTGTATTTTATTATTATTAATTATGGCTATATACTATTATATTATCTTCATGATTTCCTCCTGAATAATTATGAAAAATTTTGATATTTTAACTTTTTATGCGTTGTAGATTATCATATACCTACTATATAATATAATTAAAAGATATTTATATTTTATTATGTATTAATAATAAAATTAATTAAATAATAATTAAGTTAAGTTAATTAACTTAACTTAATTGTTATGTTAAATTGCATTAATTTAATTATATTATATAATTAATACAATAATACCTAATATATATATAATACTATACATATTTGGAAATTAATAAGTAAATAAATTCAAAAACAATTTGATTATTATACAGACATAATAAATGCCAAATATCTTTTTCATATGCAAATAAGGAACAGATGTAGAAATATTTGTGGCTGCAGTATTATTACAAATATTAATTTATATTTATTCTACACATGGAAAAACTTGGGTATTATTTAATAAACGTATGGTAGGAAACCGATACATAAAGCAGAAAAATCTATTTACCTAAAAATCCAATCAAATATACATTTTTATGTGGTAACAAGTTTTGTATATACGCGTGGAACAATTTTTATTTTATTTCATAATATTTACATTAAAAGTAGAATATATAAATTTTAATCAAATTTTATTAAATACAATTTAATCTTATATATAATTTAAATATATTTTTACCCTAAAAAATATACGAGACAGATAAGCGTAATTTGCTTTTTTTTCTTTTGTTTCCAAGCTAATTTTACCCAACTTAATGAATCGGTAATAAAATAATAAATATATATATATATATATATATATATAAATAATAAATAAAACTAATTTTACCTCAGGCCATAATTTGATATTTTGTTTGATTTTTACTTCAAGCTATTTTTACCCCCCCCCCCATCCCTTAATGATATACACGAGAAAACTAAAAATATGTTTTTTTTGTTTGATAATGTTTCCAGGCATTAACCTCCCCCTCTTGAAAAAAATATTAAACTTTATAAACATCCAATTAAATTTTACATAAGGTGATTTTTATCCCTCTATATAATTGTATCGTTGGGGGGGGGGTACAAATCGACACTGTAACAATATTATAAAATATTTAAAGCTTTTCAATTTGTATTATCTATTTATTTGTATTAAATGTGTGTGTTTGAATATTCAAACACGTTTTTAAACATTTAAAATACAAAATTTTAACTTAGGTGATTTGCTACTGGATAATTGTATACATGAACCATTTGGAAGGTGCATTACATTAACATCAGGATTTTGGAAAATTAAAGAATACAAGCTATATATATATCAACGATTGTTATTAAATTATTACACATTTGTATCGAAAATTGAACACTTAAACTTATACTATCTCAAACACGTAAAATAAGCTTTTTTAAATCTAGGTGCTAATACATAAAAAAAAATCTTCTTCTTCTTCTCTTTCGCCTTCTCTCCCAACTATATGGGGTCGGTCACCCTGGTCCTACACTTCCACTTAACTCTATCTCCCGCATCTTCTTAACTTACTCCCACCTTCCTCATATCACTCACCATTACATCCCTCCATCTCTTTTTCGGTCTTCCCCTCCCCCTTTTACCAACAACATGCATTTCCCTTACTAATCTTATTGCCTCAGTCCCTTCCTTCCTTAATACATGCCCGAGCCATCTTAATCTATTCTCTCTCATTTTGTCTACTAACGAAGCTACCCCTATACTACCTCTGATATACTCATTCCTTATTTTATCCTCTCTAGTAACTCCACTCATCCACCTTAACATTCTCATCTCAGCTACACTCATTCTCTGTTCTATCTTTCTACCTACT
>JAIPRL010011492.1:0-13453 GCA_025469235.1 Pemphigus obesinymphae
CATGCAAAACGTTTCAAATCGAACAAATCTAATTTTGTTCATGCAAATCTTTGATAACCACAATAATAATACCTATATATTATTTATAAACATTATGCGCCTTACAATTATTAGAAAGTATAATATTTTCATATAAGTAGGTATACACATGTATATTTGCCAAATAATATACTTACTTTCGCAAAACCAGCAAAAAAAAAACCATTTATGTTTTTATATTCAAGTGAGTAAGTAATAAATATTCGTATATAATATTGCGAATTTTATTGTAATAATATTATATTAAAAAGCTGGGCAAAAGAATGTATTTTTAAACTTATTGATATTAAGTTAATTAAAGATTTTCATCTGAGATAAGAGTTAACGTTCATTAAAATGTTTTAAATTAATAAAATATCATTTACTTAATATGTATTTTTTTTTTTATAAATCACTCATTTCATTTTTTTCTACTCATATGGTAGATAGTACCTATATTATTTTCAATCATGTTTCAGGTTCATGTATTCGTTATTTATACCTCGATAAATACGACGAATATGACAATCATGTAAAAATAAAAACTGTATTTTGACATTTTTATCATCGAAAATTTGACTACAATTTACTTCGAATATAGTAAAAGTAGCTAAGTAAATTGTATCTTAGTGATATTTTCAATAATAAAACATATATTACATTTAGATATTAGTTTTTATCATAGACATAAAATATATTTTAATGAATGTGTTTCATACCTATAATAATAAAAAATACAACTTTATATCAGTCCCGCAATCATTTTAAGTTTTGAAATTTGGCCCTCTAGTTATTTTGAGTTGCCCGTCTCTGAGATAGATAATAGAAATAAAATGATAATTTTATATGTTATATTCTATAGTTTTAATAATGCCATTTTGGGAGGATATTTTTTCCATTTCTAAGATAACGATTTGAAATTATTTTTTGTTAACTATTTACTGAAGGTTTTCGGGTTAGATTAACTTAATTAATTTGAACTAATTTTTTTCATTAAATGGTGTACTGTAAATTTGTAATATTATTTTTATTGATTGTTTGATTTTTTTATTTCATCCTTTGTTTTTCTCGAGAAAATCACGATTTTGCACAATTTTATATTAGAAATTGATTTGTTGTTTCAAGGAATAAGGATAGTGTGTTTTACACATCATGTAACTCAAACATTTCTGGAAATACATCTGACATAAGGTAGGTGGGTACATGTAGAGGCATATCCAAAACATGAAATTAATGTGTACGCTTATATTTTATACTTAAACATATACATTTATTATATAAAATATATTTTTGGATTCAAATACTGTTTGGTTGTAAAATCAATCAGTCATTTAACCATAAACAATATAGTACGTATATTGAGTAGGTATTATTTATATACATATTAATATTAATTATTATACTAGGCACCTATACGAGAATCATCATTATGTTATACGCGTGTGCACCTGCAATTATTACATAAGTACAACAATAGATATTATAGTACCATTAAAAAGTTAATACATAATTCTACTTTCTCTTTGAAATAAAGGTCAGTGCAGTAGGTAATGTCTGTATATAAAATACTCATAAAACTTAGGATTATTAAATTTTCAATTCAAATGTATCGTCACGATCGAAGACTGACGTAAGCTTTGTATTCTCCGGGTGATGGCGTTACTCCGTCGACGCCCAAGGTACTCGGCGGTGCTTGGCCGGCGGGAATTGAGAAATCAAAGTTTTGCAATAGGCAAGCGGAAAATAAAAATATGTTCGATCTGGCGAGAGTTTGTCCCATACAACGATGTTTTCCTAAAAAAATGAATATATAAAAAAAAAAAAAAAAAAAAACAACCAATTAGTTTTGAAAACTACTTTCTTTTCTTGTTTCGTCGATTATTTACCGTATCCGAAAGGTAGGTATTCGTCCGGAACAATTAATTTTCCGTCGCAGCCGATGAATCTTTCGGGATAAAAACTATCTGGATTGTCCCACACACCGTCGTCATTGAGTAAAGCGGCGAAATTAGCGATCACCATTGTATCCTTAAGATGTACAAAAATAAAAAACAAAAATAACACACACGTATGTTTAACATTAAAAATGATTATTTAAAAAAAATTGAATACTTACTCTTTTAAAATAAAAACCAATATAATAAATATTATAAAAAATGAAAATATACATAAAATAATATAAATAAAATGAATATATACAATTATAAAACATAATTTAAATTTGTTTTTTCATTATTCATTTGTAGCCTGATGATGACTTACGGGATCGAAACTATAGGTGTTGCTTATAATAAATTTTTTCGAATACTCTAGGCAATTTTTTTTCATTTATTTATTTTTTTTATAATTAATTAATTTTACTTATATATTAATTTGTTAATTTTTATTTTTAATAACATTACCGTTTAGTTTTCTATTTTTATAACATTTTATCGTGTATGTTTGGTATACGCACTTTTGGAATGTAGTAACCCTGCAATGTGGTGTCCTTCAATGCTCTGTGCGGGATGCTGAAAGTTCTTCCCATGAAAACTCTGACCGACTCCAATACGAGTGCTTCTAAATAAGGCATACTGAAACGGTGTGGATAATATTAAAGTTTACGATCATTTTTATACGATTGCTAAGACCAAATAGTGTATTATATTATTACGTACTTGGGCCTATCGTTTAGGGTGGGAAGTCTGTCTCTGCCAATAACTCTATCGATTTCTTCTTGAGCCTTCTTTTGGACGTCGGGATTCAGGAGTAGGTACAGGAAACCGAATCCTAAAGATTTGCTCGTTGTCTCGGATCCAGCCATAAACATGTCCATGCAGATAGCCAAAAGTTGAGATTCTGCAAAAATCGTCGACACAATGAAATAATATTTTGTAAATTTCGAAAAAATAAAAAAGCGAGTATCACATTAATTACCCGAATAGCTTTCTTTTTTGTCCTCAGAATGTAACATTTGTAAATACACGTCCATCAGATCTCTCGGTTGATTTAAAATAAACGTTTCCTTGTGATTATCAAGTTCGGCCTTGAGGAACTTCCACACTCGTTGATGGATATCAACAAATGATTTATAGCCAGACGCTTCGGGGGCAATATATCTTAAAACTGGGAATTGACTAAACAAAGTACCCACCATATCAATGTTGGCGAAAAGTTCGGTCAATAGTGCTTGTAGATCTTTTAGTTCTTTATCATCTGCGTCATATCTTCTGCTCGCCATCATTGACCACAGTGTGTTCAACACTCCTACGCTGAAAGCGTCCCTCATCTCAAATATGTTACCCTTACCATCCTTGGACTTTGCTATTTTAGCTTTGAATTCCTCAACCAACTGGATGGCTTCTTCTTGTACAAGTTCAGCCATTGTTCTTTTGCCAAAACCGAATTCTCTCAAATGACGCAATACGAATCTTCGCTGTTCTACCCAAAATTCTTCGTCTGTCAGCAGAAGACCTGAAACAACGATTTAAATATTACCAAAAGTTCAAATACTTTTTAGTTCACGCCTTTTATATTTTATACCTCTTCGGGTGCCCCATGTCCTGGTCTCGTAAAACGGTCCTTGCGGCCGTCCATCAAATTCTTCTTTCGTCAACATTTCTTTAATTGCATTATACCCGCAGCACACTACTTGTCTATCTTTTCCAACTTTCAAACCCACGATTGGACCATATGATTCTGCAAGACAAATAGTAGCACGGTACAAGTATCCGGTTTGCTTTCGAAGTGAATTCACGGCGAGAGCACTTCCCAAAATAGGTAACCACTTTGGACCTAAACAATTAAACACGTGTTATACAAATTTATAATGCAATATGAGTATAAAATTTAAACTTTTAAGAAAGTACCGGGAGGATAGTTTTTCGGTTTCCTCATGTCCAAATATGACAGGAGCGCTACCACGACGCTGAATAGCACTATCATAAGTATCCACATCCTGTAAAAGATAATATTATTATTACTTAAGTGATTATATATGTTTCTATGTTCTAAAAATGAGTTCAATTAGTGTACCTAGTGCATTGGAAGAAAAATATTGTTGCCAATGTTTACAATTTTTATTTTTTTTTTATTTAAAAATAAAAATATTGAAAAATAAGAATTATGTAAAAAAAAAAAATAAATTTTTAATATGGCAGCTGCACGCAATCGTGTATAACTTTATTTTCCCGCAGGCACGAACGGATGGCGTGACCAGAGTTGGTCGGAAACAAATATTTGAATGTTTTCATTATTTTCAAAAAAAAAGTCAAAAATAGTCACACTTAAAAGAATGGTTTAATGAATAAATAGTAAAAACCGTTAAAGAGTAAAATGGTTAAAGTTATCGAAAAAATCCTTCGTAGCTCAATTAAAAATTCAATAAAGAATAGGTACGCATACAAAAATTAAGTGAATCGGACGTTCGGTTTGGCAGTTATCACGCCTACTAGCTAGAAAAACAGCATTTCGAGAAAAACTGGACAATAATTAAAAAAATCATATTGTAATAATTTTCTACCAAAAAATAATAAATAGGCAAAAAAATGGTTATAAACTATTTTTGTGGACGATATGAAATACTTTCTTAAAACTGTAAATAAATAAACAAAAAAAAAGGCCATCGTCAATATTTTTTTAACAACATTTTCGGTAAATGAGCAAAAACGGGATCCCACTTCCGAAAGCGGGACAAATTGTGTCCCGTTTAAAGTTTGTCGGGACAACGGGATGTAATCCTCAAAAACGGAAAATTGCAATTTAATTGCAACTAATTATAATTTTTTTGTTTTAATTGGCCACTTGTCGGTTGACCAGTGATAAGTGAAAACCCATCTGGGGTAGTGGATTCATCTCATTGGTGTTTTGCAAAATAGGTATTGATTAATAAAATAATAAAAGCAATAAAAACGTGTATTTTATACACACAAAATCCTGATGTTATATTAAAGTAGCATAAATTTCGATAATTGATAAGGATGCAGCGTCCTCCTATCACTCAACGGTTTATAAAGTTAGGGGGTAATGAATGTTGAGCGTAAAAATATAGATACGGCTGGATACTTATCAATACTTAAAAAAATCAACAACTCATTTCGACATTTACCTATCTATTTTCTAATTAGAATAAATTTGTAATTTATAAATTATAATCTCAAACAAATGTATTTAAAAAAATACATAGAGATTATTACCCATGTAATGTAATATTATTAATTCATGGGGGAATACGATCGTATACCCACGTATTTGTTTTATTTTCTTCCTTTTTCTTAAAATGTTTAGAATTTCAGCGTCATGGGTACAGGTACGGGTATACGCAGTGGCGCTCACTCATTTTCTGCAAGGGGCGTCGACACACTTTTACAACATGCTTACCTACCACCTATTAAATATTTGTCACTTAAATAACATTCATATGTTGATAGTTTATCTGAAATAGTTTGCCGACGAAATATTGGAATAACATTGGTGTATTATAACAACCCACCGCTCAATATTGTAGGGATGCGGACAGACATTTCTGTGCCTTGTATACACGCCTCCGCCACTGTATAAGTTTGTAAATATTTTAGATACTGGACCGCCGTGGACTTGAAATATTTCTAAAAGATTTACATTTCGATATATGTAAGAGAAAAAAAAACAAGATTTTTTTCAACACCGAGAAACGTATAATATAATAATATGTAAGTGACCGTGAAATAAAAGGAACCGGCGACCAGGAGAGAAAACCAGCGGTAAACTATCTCGTGACCTTAATATTATATATTATTATGTATGTATATTATATATATATATATATATATATATGTGTGTGTGTGTGTGTGTGTGTAGGTATACTTAACCAGATACCTATGCAAACACGTTCATATGTAATCATTACGTACCTGTATGGTAATAATGATATAATTTAATAATATGTGCGTGTTATGTAAGACGTGTGTATACCTAATGGTACCGGAATTTTTCATTTGCCCGCCGCTACTTTCGCCCATCGGAAACGGATAGAACCGGTCACTCACTTTCCTTTCCCGGTGTTCTCTAGCTTGTACGGGGACAGTGTACAGAAGAAAAAAAACAACTGGTCGGCCAATGAGTAAAATTGTGTAATACACCCATTATTATATCACGACTGTCCGTAAAAACATCTCCTCCGCGTGTTATTAATGTATCGGACATTATTGTATCGAGACTTCCCGGTTGCGTTTTTTTTTTTTTTTTTTTTTTATGGACTAAGGATAATATTACATAATAATAATAATTGTATACGTATTTCGCATGATAATGTGCAAAAGCGTCTCAAGTTCGCTTTGAAAGAAATTTGGGTTTCGACTTTCGAAAACGATCCCGAATATTTTTGTGTTCATAATAATCCAAGTTTAGCCGATATTTTTTTTAGAAGGAAATGGACGCAATATGAAATTTAGAAAGTCCACGTAATCATTTATCTCGAGTAGGTAAAGCACGCGCGTATGACTGGACTAATTGGATTGTTTTTTATTCTGATGACGAAATTCTCGGTTTTTTTGTCTCTTCCGTATAAAGTTTAAAAAAAATTACGATCTTGGGATTTTCTGCTTATCTCGGGTACAGTGTTACGAAAAAGAAACGATAGGTTTTCGGTTTACTTTTTTTTATTAACTCCTATAATAGGTATTCTATCTATATAAAATGCATTATGTATATTAGGTATATGGATACGAAAAAAACATTTGACTTGTTCGGTTAGTTCCTTAATTTGTGGGTTTTGGTCCAATTTTGAACGGAGAATGCGATCACCAACAAGTTAAAAGTAGTATATTATTATTATATTACACATTTTAAGTTTAGAACTTACTGTTTAAGATATTTTCGAAACAAATTTGGATTTTTGACAATAATATATTTAGTAAAATACTCGATGTTGCATCAACAATGCGTATTTCTTCAATAAGTTCCATTGAAACTTGAATATAACCACATTTTTGAGTTTATAAGATTGAGGTGACCTTAATCTAAACTTTGTATTTACCATATATATTTTATTTATATAGGTAATAATCATGTTTCAGACGTATATATATATATATATATATATACATAATATAATATATATATATATATAGTATGTTATATGTAAATGTACGTAAACGTATTTACGAGGAGGAGGGTTGATCCTCATGAAGACTATGACATTTTTTTAAAAATAAATATTCGAAAGAATCTAATTTGTGAATGTTTTTTATAATATGAAGTTAGTTTTGCTAATATAATGATTATTTTTTTCTAAAGACATAAACTTAGATCCTTTAAATTTTTACAGAAATTCAGCTAATAATATATGCAATGAATGCATAAAATACTTTATAATATTTATTTTAAATTATGTTCAGTGTTAGAATATATACAATTGTCCAATATAGTGTAATCAATTTATCTACATTTTATTTAAAATTTAAAATATATGAACATTTTAACTAGCTAAGGCCCACTTTTAATAATATCTATAATAATACATAGGTAATGTTATATATAAATACATAAACTAAATTATTAAATTCAAATTTAGTTACTTTTGTTGTTTTATTTAAACTAGAATAATAATAAGATTGCTTACGAAAATGTAAACAAATATTCAGTGATATAATGTAAAATATTTACATAGCTCATTTATATTTTGGAATATATCGATTTTAAATTACTAAGGTATAGTTTTCCTAATACTTAAAAAAAAAAATCTAAATATTACACAAAAGCAGTAAAAAAACATTTTTGTCAAAATAAATAATTTTAACAATTATTTTACAAGATAGAGGCATCGACTTTTGATTTTCAAATGGAAGCTACAAATTATTTTTGAATATTAATGTAGAATTATAAATGATAATAATAATAATGTCGTTTAAAATTTTAATTTATATAAAAACATAAAAAAAAAAAAAAAAATTTAATTTAGGATTAAAGAATAACACCAATAAGGGGGGGAGGGAGGATTTGATTATAATTCAAATTTAATTTTGAAGTTTATACGCGAAAAAAATGTGCCTACCTACCTATTTAATTCATAATAATATTTCATTTAAATTTGATTCATATCAATTTCATATAATATAAACATATAAACTTGTATAGGTACAAATTTAAAACAAGTATATTATGACAGTATTACATACAATATAATAATTTGTAAACATTAATTTGTTAATAATGACTACCAGATGTTGTATGTTAATAATGTTATTGTTATAACAAGTATTTAAGTAATTTATATAAATACGTAAATATATTCAAACAATGAAAAATATAAAAAAAATACTATGTTGTACGAGTTAAAAACTAGAATAATCATTATATTTTGTTTAAATAATATTACCTGCAAGTGTTTAAACCACGGACGGAAAAATATAAATTAAAAATAAACTGGCTATAAACCGTGTATTTATTAATTTTTTTTTTTTAAAAAAAAGAGCGTTTATATTTGGGTACTTAAAAAGTAATTTCATTTGGCGTTTTATTAAAAAAAAAATTATAATTAAATTACCTGATATACTTAGGAGACGTCGACTTGTTAACGGAGAGATGTGGAGGATATTTCACTTTCACTTACTTCCAACACACTGATTTTATACTCGGCCCCACTGCGGTGGTTGCTCGATATATATATGTGGTTTTGGGAATGGCACACGTTGGGTGTGCGTATCATCACGTAAACCAATACGGTTGAAGGGGAAATGATTTTTATATTATTCTACATTTTTATGCAACATGACACCAATAATCGGTTATGTGTGCATTAAAATTCATAATACTTAGTTGTAAATGAAGGAAATTGAAATGAAGATGTTATACATATTTTTTCCAGTAAAATATATTAAAATTTGACGAGGCCTAAGTACCAAACAATATACTGTAATGCACCTAATGGCATTTTTAGTGGAGCGAGAAATCTATTGATTTTACAATGATTAGGAGTTAAAAGCTTTTTTAATAGAAAATTTTACCTAGATGATAATTTTAATAGGTCGTTTTTCGATTTTTCCAGAAGCTTTCTTAAGCCTATAAAAGAAAATTCTCTAAGAAAATAACAAGTAAAAATATCGTGGTTACCGAGGATGGGCATTAACTAGTTAATAAGTTAAAGTTAAGTTAAAAAGTTTGGGAGTATAAAGAGCTTAGGTACTTGGTAGAAAATATTAGTATACACATACCTAAGTATTTTACGTAATTATTAAATTTCAATTGAATTAATTTATAAAAATAAAATTTATCGAATAGACTGTCTAAAGCGGAACTTGTATGTAAAAAACTTGTCCATACTTGTAACTGGTAGAGTGAGATTTTGTATAATACTTCTGAATAGTACTTACCTACAATGCAGCAGTGTTATATTGTATAATATATAATAAAAATTATTTTTAAACCTGACAATTTTGTTACCAAGACTTATTCTTATTAAAAAAATTGAAATTATATAATTATAATATGTAATATTTTACCGTAAAACATTTGTTATAAAAGGATTATACAAGTGAAAAACAACTCGGAGGAAATTGATCTTCAAAATAAAATACGATAAAAACATATATATAGTAGGTATATATTATCTATTAGTATCATAGTAACTGTGGCAGGATGGCAGAGGTTGATATCACTTTTCCGAACTATCCCAAAAATCTAATTTAATTCTTTATGCAAGCATATAAGTTATTTATATTTTTGAGATACGTTTTTCACACATATACAAATAGTATAAAACTATGTAATAATTATACTATTATATTATATACCTATAATATTACAATATACAAAATAGGTACATACACATAATTTAGTAAATGATAATATTTTCAAAATATTTTGTAATGATTACAAGAAAATATTTTATGATGATTAACGGAAAATAGTCTAAAAATAATAACATTTTCGAAATATACTAAAAATAATGATAAAATAATATTAACGAAACAGTTATAATACAACTTTAAATAACTGTCCTCATAGGGGCGTTCAAGTATTACATAAGCGCCTAGGGGAAAGGTGTCTGTCGTGTTCGTACATTTGCTGAGAAAGGGTATGGGGGTGGGTTAGAACCATGCTTATGCCAGCAGTAATAAAAAAAAAATAAAATCAAAATATGTAGGTAACAACATTTTTCATTTATTTTTAATTAATTCATATAAAATTCTGAATTTTTTTTCTTTAATAGAGGAGGCTCGTCGGACATATACTGACGTAATAAAGTAGGGGAGGTCGGACATTTGCTGAATATTGCTGACAAGGGGGAAGAGGGAGTCTAAAAAGGCCAAAAATGTGCTGACGTAATACTTGAACACCCCCATATACGTTTATTTAAGTTTATAGCTCATATAATTACATATAATATGTAATAATAATAATAATAATAATATTAAAATTTTTTTTTTTTTTTTTGGGGGGGGGGCATAGACGTATCTAGGGAGGCTAAGCATCCCTAGTGTGATTTTTAACTCCCTCAGAACTATAGTAGGTTGTATACAATATTAATAAATTGCATCAGAAAAGTTAATATGAGCAATAAAAAAAAAACGAAAAAAGTTCATTAAGCCCACAAAAATGATGATCACGCTATTTCTATGGGGGAGGGGTGGATGTGTATATTTTATTTGTTGGGAGACTTTGAGAAAATTCTGGATGCATAATTGTGTCAAATACGATATTAAGATATAAATATTATTATACTTATTAAAAAAAAAAAAAAAAAAAAAAAAACGATGAAAGTAATACATTTTATATAAGCAGGGTCGCGACGGGGAGAGTCAATTCAAAACGCATATATTAATATTACAACCCACAAATATTTCTTAGGCTCGTTTCTGTGTATAAGTTAAAAGGAACACACTAAAAACGAGTTTGCTTAGATTTTAAATAAGTACGTTATATTCTAAGAAATATGGTGTGGGTCTTGTCACAGTCTAACTATAGTTATTCAATGGGATACAAGTGTTTGAAAATATGCGTGTGACGTCATAGAGCTGTTGTCTGAACGGCCACGTATATTTTACGTGTAAAAGTGTCAATCATAATACATCGATTCCGAATGCTAAAGATAATAATATTTTCTATTTTTTTTTTTATATATATATAATCTGAAGAGTATTCATATATGTTTAGGACACTGGTGTGGTTATACTTTTGATATAGGTACATTTTAGTGTTTTTTCATAGTAAATTAAAACTATTGGAGTAAATTTCGTAAAATTTGGTCTGTACTTCGTACTCGTGACGATAACAACGACAGCGACATTTTCAGTGTTTCCTATTTATGTATTATTCCTTACCTACTCGTTTTTTACTAGTTTCACGTATGTACGTGAAACACGCGAAATTATTCAATAAATTATTTGTGGTAGTAAATTTACTTTTTTTTTTTATTATGACTAGTGCTTATTTATTTAAACCGGAATATGAAGATGACAATAAAGTTAATATATATATTATATGAACGGAATAATTCAAGTATTAATTTTGTAAATTTTAATTGGTGTAAATGTAAAATGCTTTACGATGTACTCGGATATGCCAACAGATCAAGAATGTGCATGTTGTCAAGAATACGATAATATAAAAAATATGATTGGTAGAACAATTAACATAAAATAATGTATTTGCAAAATTAGTTTTGAACAAAGATGTACTTAATATTTCAGGTCATAAAATTATTTTAAAATGTAAGGGAAAATAGGAAAAACTGTTATTGAGTGAGGATGAACCAGAAAATGAAATTTGGAGATATTAAGTTTATAAAAATTGTATAGGTATCTTGGATAAATGCTTGGACTGCTATTAAAAAGGTAAACCGAATAGTAATTCCATCATGCTCAATATTGTAAACGAAAAATTCTAGAAAAATATAGCCTATACATTGGATTCCGTTCAAGTGAAAAATATCCTAATAAAAAATCATTATATAAATATTAATATACAAACATACAATATATATATATTGTAATATATTATATCATTATACAAATATGAAATAATTATAATTTTATATTCTTTAACAAATAAATAATACAAATTAAGAACACTACTTTTACCATTCGTAATTTTCTAATTTTAAGTTTTATTTTATTGCGAAAATCGAAAAAAATTTTTTTTTTTCTCATTTCTACCTTAGAAGACATATTCATGTGTCGGTACATTAGTACATCGTATTTTATTTTTGATATTGAATATATTTCGTCGGTATTTCTTTATGCACAAAATGCCTCTACTTTTTCCATTATTTCATTCTTCCATTAATTAGTAGTTTTTGAATATCTATTTTTCAAATCCCAACTACCTATTGCTTTTGAAAATTGTTATATATCATCAATTTTATCTTTGTTCAAGTTAGCGTTATGATAAATTATAATTAATTTTGACCTCAATAACATAAAATTATACGGAAAATGAATACGTTTTGGTATTACGTATTATTTAGTATTATTTGTTATATGTATTTTATTCGCATATTATGGTACGAATCTAATTTCCCAATGTGTAGGTACATACTTTACATACTTGTAATTATTCTCATGTTGTAAATCATTTAAAAATCTTTTATCCGTTAGTATTTTTTTTAAATATTATATGACTCGAAGTTTGAACAATTCCCTTTTTTTCTCTGTCGTGCTGTATATAAGTTCTGAAAGTAGATATAACGAAAAATTTTTAATTTAAGACTTAGGTATATGACTTTATAACACATTTATTGAGACACTGTATGTAATACCTATATTATACAATACATATAAATTGGTCATAACTACAAACTATAACCGTGCTTTCGGTGTTATACTAATATTTTTTGATGTTGTAGCTTTATTTATATTTACAAATTTAAGACCCATGACTGTGTTTTATCTGCAGGCGAATCGTAATTGGTTGTTCTCGTAAATTTATTAAACTTCCGTCTTGATCTTTTAAAACTATATCTACTTTACTTATTGAAGTGGTATTAAGAGAGTAAAAAACTGGGTGTCTTGGAACTTCGATAATTTTATATCTTGGAGGTACAGACGGGTAAAATTCGTGTATAGTTTGACTCGGCGTACCATCATTGAATGCGCCAGAAATTAAATTGCATTCTATTTTTATACAGTTTACTTTCATTATATTTACTATTTTATCAGATTCATGCTGTCCAGCTTCATATACCCGATTTTCAAAACCTAGCAGTCGGGAAATGTTATTTTCATCTGTGAAATCGATATCATGACTGTTTGTCATTAAACATTTTAATGTATTTGTATCGGCTTTTAGTTGAAACGAAATATTATCTTTAGCTAATACTTTTTGAATAGCAGACTCTAATTCGCCCAATTCGTATGATCCGGTGGGAATAGTTTTATTTATTTTTTCTCCAGATGAGTTTTTGAAACCTATAGTATTACAACCAGGTTCTATGTTCGGTATGGAATTATTTGTTTGTAAACTTAATAAACACAACTGG
>JAIPRL010011493.1:0-13451 GCA_025469235.1 Pemphigus obesinymphae
TACGCATTTAAAAACGTTTCCCGTTTTTGCCGGGTTTCGGGTTTAACACAGTTTTCATTTTGCCGGGTTAGGAATACGTGGTCAAAAAACGGTTTAAATTTTTTCCGGATTCCGGGTACGGGTTTAAAAAACGTGTATCACTTTTTTCGGGTTACGGGTTTCGGCTTTAACACGGTTTTAATATTTTGCGGGTTACACGGGTTTTCACCCCGGGTTCAAACCCGTTTTGACTCCCTGAAATATAGTCTCAAACAATAATGTATAGGTACAATATACTTACTAGTTACTATACTATCTAGTATGTATACAGTGTTGGTAGTCAGGGCTTGAAAACGCAATTAATTTTTTCGTTATAAAACGTTATTTCAATTTTGCGTTATAATGTATTTCGTTTCATGACGTTATCGATTGTTTTCGTTACAACGACTTTTAAACTTTGCGATATAACGTTTTTTTTATTATATAAAAAAAAAACATCATAAGTTTTAGGACTACTCACATTTGGTGTATAGTGATCCCTATATACTACCTACTGCCTATACAGTAACGTTTTTCGTTTCAATAACATTATCGATTTTTTTCGTTACAACAATTTTTATACTTTGCGATATAACGTTTTTTGTACTATAAAAAAAAAAAAACATCTTCAGTTTTATAACTATGCACATTTAGTGTACAGTAATTCTATATGTAGTACATACTACCTATACAGTAGGTATACATTATACTCGTATTTCCTACAGAATTTATGGTATACATATAGTACCAAAAAGTAAAATATACACTACTTACTATTTATTACTATCTAATATATACACAGTGTTGGTGGACAGGGCTTGAAAACGTTATTTACATTTTCAGTTTTAATGTTTTTTTTTTTGTTTTATAAAGTCATCAAAAATATGTATTAAAAAAAATTATAATACTATACAAACATTACGTATCTAAAAAGATAATAATATTAATTATAATTAATATTCTCTTAATGTTCCTTTAAAAATAGTGTATTCTCTATAAAACGAACTAAATGATATTAGTGGCACTAAAGTAACTATCTATTTGATCAACTAACCGGTTTGACTGTCCAAAATAATACATCCTTCCATCCCTCACCCCATCCAAAAAAAATGTATCTATTACTCTCAACGGAATTCTAACATTCAGTAATTTTAAAATAACGTATCTTTTTTTGGGGTACATTATTGAGATTACAGCCTGATTTTCGTACCTATACTATATTTATATATATAAGTTATTTATTAGTGATGTTACGAACTGTTCGATTTTCGAACCGAACCGAACCGAACCCGGAGTGTTTGGTTCGGTTCGAAAATCGAACTCAAAATTGGAAATATTCGAACCGAACTAAACACAAAATAGTTCAGTTCGAATATCGAACCTAGAAAAAAAAATTTGATACTAATTTGTCGAAAATCGATAAAAAGAAATGGAAAAATGTGGAATCCTTCTTTACTTAGACTTAAAATTATGTTTAAGAGGCACCTACTTAATACATTTTTATGCAAATATACATAATTAATAAAAAATGGTAATTTATATTATTTTATTGTTTTTTTTTTTTATGAAGTTCGGTTCGGGTTCGATATTTTAATTGAATAGTTCGGTTCGGTTCGGGTTCGAATAAAAAATTGGAAGTTCGGTTCGGTTCGGGTTCGTTGAAATTTTAAAAAGTTCGGTTCGGGTTCAGTTCGACCTCAAAAATCTGGGTTCGTAACATCACTGTTATTTATTTATTATTATTAAAACAGGCAAAGCTCAAAAATATAACATATAACAATACACTTATTTAAAATACAATGAAAACTTTATTAATATAAAAAAAAAACAATTAAATTAAAATGAAATCTTAAGATAGAAATAGAAACCATTGAAAGTAGAATGATAGCTGAATTATAGGTATTATAATCAACTAGTAGGGAAGACATTTTATAATTATAATTAAATAAATATTATTCCTAATCTTAGTGTGGTCTTTTAGAACATATGTAAATGAAGTACGCTAAAATATTTTTAGTGATGGGAGCAGTAACAACTGAATACTATTGTCAAAAATAACATTATTAAAATATAATTTCGAATATATTATACGTTATAATAATAGTTATGTTATTGTTAATATAAAAATCCTGCATTTATTTTTATATAATTTTAAAATGTCGTTTACTGTGTAATAAAATGTATGAAGAAAACAGACACATTATAATTTTCACAACAATTGAAATGTTATATCGTTATTTCAATATCACTTATGGTAGGTATATACTTACTGCCACCAGGAGATGAGTATATTATGTATAATATGTAATATTACTGTGACATATCATATGCGATTGAAAATATATAACGATAAATAATTACTATGCAAACAGAAAAAATATCTATAACACAATATTACATAATACGTAATTAAAATGTATTTAATGAATGAAATGAAATGATGCGGTTAAAAATTAACGTCGTATATATATTTGATTATTGTATTAGAAATGTGTCCAATAAACGGCATGTCATAATATGTTCGTTTGGTTCAAATGACAATATACCTAATATCCAGTTGAACTTCAACCCCATATAGTTTTGTTTACCATTATATAATTTATTATTGTTATAATTTTCCTTAGGATATTCTTAATATTAACTGTTTCTTATACTCACTAGCTGTTCAAAGCCGTATGGTTTTTATGTGTATATATGTGCGTAAATATATATATACCTACCTATAATAAAAAAAAAAAAATTAAAAATACCAAACCTATTTTGTTTCATTTGTTTGCTAAACTAAATTTTAAAATTGAGAAAATTTGGTGGTACCTACTTACTCGTATTATAGTTGTATATATTAAATTACCTAAAGAAAAAAGAAAATTTTTTTTTCATAGAAATTGAATAAATAAAAATCACGTAAAATTCGATATACACCTAACCCAAATTCGAAGTTTTATATCGAATTATATTATTACTAAACTGCCGAATATTTTCAGAAAACCTGTGTTTAACGCAATTGACAATTTATTTGACATTAAAATTATAATATGTGCGATGTTTCATTCGAGTTACATTTGAAAATTTGTACTAGAAGGCTCAAAACTTGCATTTAACAATTTTTTTTAAATAAAGTATGTAGGTAAATATATACGTACATATATATTGTTTTTTCAGTTATCATTTATCGTGTTACAGGCATATTGTTGCATTATATAGTATTACAATAATAATTAAAATAAAATTAATTTTTATTATTCAAAAACAATGGATTTACTAAATTTTCTTCTTTCCAATTTCGGTCTCCAAACTTTCAGTTTAAACCAAATAATAATAATTATTAATGAAACATACATTTTTATGTGAAACCAATATATAGGAGATAAGGTGATATATTACTTATTATAGTGTTTATAACTTAAAAGTAAATTATGTATTTAGTTAATATATATTCTAAATTAATAATATATATATATATATAAAGGAAGAAGAGTATTAATAATAACAGTATTTTTTCAATCAAAATTTTAATGAACGTGATATTTTTTAATTTGGTATGATAACAGTCAAACATTTGTGTTTGCAATATTAAATTGAGAAATACTTTGTATGTAATACGGTATTCGAAAAACCGAAAATTGTACATTTGAAACTTAAAGATATTAGTGATTAGAGTCCATGTGTTTGGGGCTCCATAGCATATTATTTTTTTGTATTATCATTTTTCTGGGAATACTTTAGAAAATAAACTTAATATGTTGATAAGGTTTGGGATCCTCCACCTAACAAAAAATGTCTGGCATCCTGCCTGTTAGTTATAATTCTGGTTATAATCCTATAAAATACACTATTTTAAAATTATTGATAATTCAAGAGCCTTGGGACGTTTGTTCAGTCACCTCACCCATCCACCTACTACAGGACTTATAAATTACATTATACTAACAATAAAATTCTACATTTCAGTTAGGATAAAGTATTATATTATAATGCAGCTTGACGACCTGAGGTTTGAGTTTGTATATTTTAATATATAATATATAATATATTATATATTATATATTAAAATTAATAGATACGCTGTCATCAGAAACGTGGGTCGAAAATTAAACAACATTTATCCAATATTTGTGGGAGCAGATAAGTTCATCACTCACCGCAAGATCACCTCAAATACCATAAACGTAAATATATGAATATGGGATACAGTTTTAGTTATAATTAATGATAATCAATATTTTTATAGTATTCCCACAGAATATAAAGAAGGGAAACTGCCGACATTTTGAAATTGCTACAAGTACCAGATCAGTAGGAAATTCCCATTATTCTATGAGATTTGGCAATACTGTTTATGAAGCATGTTAATGTAATAGCGGATAATATTGATTTTCTGCGATATCCTCGTTCCTAATGTAAACATGAAAACTTTTATGGAAAATAAAAATTCTTCTCCACGCTCCCACAACAGTTTTTGACCCGTTTTTTTTGCGTTTTTTTATTCGATAATGTAATATAAGTACACAACGTTGCTGAGAATTGTGTTTTGAAAATTTTTTGGTTTAAATTTAAATTTTCAAAATGACAAGTTACGACAGTGAACATTCGATGTGCACAGAATTATTGTTATTTTGTGTACAACAATAATTCTGTTGGAAATGAAAATAATGAATGAAAGATGTCCTACATAATTTAGTTTATAGACATTTTGTTTATGTTAAAACAGTTGTCTAGACTCTAGAGACTTGTTTTATGTTTTCTACGATATTCCCTATCTCATCAATTATTATTATTTAATAAATATTATTGTTTGTAAAAGTATGTATTGTTTTTGTAAATATGTTCTTAAATATATATTGCAATTTAATGTAATATATTATTTTATATACATTTATCTACACCTTATTATAATTATTCAAGATTTCGTCCCCAATTCAGTAAATAATAATATAATTCCTATAGAAATCAGGTAATTTACCTATAATAACTGTTATCCAAATGCCATCCACAGGTTGTGAACACCAATACTCAAAATTACTTATTGTACACTGTGTGTTTTAAACATTCATTGAACAATGTAATGTGTAATGTATATTCGTAACAATTGTAAAAATGTAACTAAGCTATTATATATTAATTTAAAATTTCATTATTATTAATTATCGTCTATAACATTTTTATATTTTTAGAATCCATAAATATATTGAATCTAAAAAAATATATAAATTATAATTTAGTGAAATGTAAAAAAAATTTATTTATTTTAGTATAATATATAGGTACCTACTCTATAACTTGGTGAATATTTTTTATTCCAGTTTTATTAAAGAGAACACAATTTCTAGATAAAATAATTTCTTTATTTATTAGAAAATATGCATTATACGTATAGGTATAGGTATTAGGTAGGTACCTACTTTAACTGAGTAAAATGAAAAAAATAATCAAAAATATATTTATGTTTATGTTTACATTACGTTTGAGAATATCACAGAATATCAATATTATCAGTTAACACAATAACATGTTACATTAACAGTATGGCCAAATCTCATAGAATAATGGGAATTTCCTACTGGTATGGTTACTATTGTAGCAATTTCAAAATGTCCGACCATTTTTTTGGGTGGCCATAAGAACCCATGTAAATATCTTACAGTTTCTCTTCTGTATATTCTGTGGTATTCCCATCTGTTTTCAATTATATAATATGATATCATCTTGGCAGTGACATCACTATTCGTTCTATATCGTCTTAAATAATAGACTAACCTATACAATTGTTTTGAGCTCAAAATTTTGTAAATAAAAGCATTTTTCAGAAAAATTGAAAAAAATTGGTGATACAAAGACTTTTATAAAAACATTTTTTTTTTTTTGAAAACAATACTAGTTTATTTTCGGCAAAAATGAAGAAAATTTTGTGTGAATTTCAACAAGTATGAAATGGAAAGAACTAAACAAAATTATGTGTGATAATAATGTATGAAAATAAATTTATATTAATATTCTGAAAGACGAAAATGGAAGAACCAAAAAGTATTTAAATTGTTTTGAATATAAGGAATATTTTTTAATTTAAAAAAAATATTTATCTTTAATTAATTATATTTAAAATAATAAAAACCCACCATTTTCCCGGAATTTTCGCAATTTTTTAAAAAAATGTTGCTATCTAATATAAAAATTGTAAAATAATAAAACAATATATGAGCTCGAATAGTTTTGTATACTAATATATATTGTAAATTGACAAAATGTTTTTTTAGAAATGGCATTTTGTGATAGCGAATAGTTAAAATTTAAGATAATACCTAATTACCCAATTAAATAAATAATATGCATTTTCCATAATTTATATGCAATTGAAATTACTTAAAGTTATTTCTTTTGGGTTGCATATTATATTTTTTATGTAAGCCTTGAGGACTATAAACACATTTTGTTTGTTTTGCATAATATTATATACCTAAGACTGCGATATGTGGTTTGTTATAACCATGTAAATATTTTGAATGAATACACACCGCAAGCATTTCCCGGTGTTTTGAAATAATTTCACGGAGAAACAACGGTATATACCTAGTGATAATTCTAAATTGAATTTGCATTTTTCTGGTGATGAATAAATTATTCGAATGAGTTTTTGGTAGAAACGTATGGTTTTATTATCTGTATAATATTTCGATGTACACTTGTATATGTATATATTATTTAGACTATTCAGTCTAAATAATATTGTTACCATATTTTAAAACCACATTAATCATTTAGATTATTTTTACCTCATCTGTTTAAAATTTAGGTTAATTTTTGTGATTGTTGATTTCTCGGTGTTTACCATATTATAAGTAATATATACTAAGTAATTAAATAAAAGAAAATAAATTAGTTATACTAAATGCTAATATTTCCGCGTCATATTATTACTAAAATGAGAGGACGTCGTACAACGCAACACTGATGTATGAATCGACCTAAAAGCTATTCCACATAATTTTGAATCCTATTGAAGTTACTTGTATACTATCTCTTATACATTATTTGTCCTCTGTAGTCATTCCATTCATCCATCACAACACTGTCATCTCTGCCACACTCATACTCCGTTCTACCTTCCTATCCACATCTCAACACTCCAAACCGTTATTATCGCAGGAATGACTATTTTATTATAAAATTTACCTTTACACCAATTGGAATTCTGCTATCACACAAAATACCTGACCCTACTTTTCAATTCTTCCACCTACACTTAATCCTATTTTTCATATCTTCCTAAAAACCACCATTATTCTGTATAACAGATCCTGAATACTTTAACCACTTAACTTCATCCACTACATACCAACTTTACTACTTGCCTTTTCCTATTCGCTCTGTGTTCCGTTTCTCCAATATCATACTCTATATGTTTTGTTTTACCCCTATGTCATGTTATCCATACATCATACATTGTATCACAATTTATTAAATATTAAATACTATCACTGGACATTATATAATTAAAAATATCAGCATTAATTATTATATACAATTATGTCATATTAATATAATACTTACATCAGAAAAATTATTAACAATATAATTATATAATTATACTTGTATACCCAAAATTATAATAATTGTAATCAATAAAAAATTACACTATAGAGACGATTACATTATTAAAAAAATAAGAGCATAAAAACTCCCGACCAAAGGCCCTTCGTTGCTCAGTCTTCCGGTGTCGATCTCCATGTGAATTATTGTCATAATCACAGGCTTACGGCATTCTGGAAGGCCTTGTCAATCCATACGTTGTAATCGTCTTTACGCCGTCGTCGTTATCTTTTACCAAAGAAAAAGGGTGTTTTTTATTTAGTAAATAACTTTTATTTCCCTACGTTCCTGAAGCTCTGTCAACTTTCATCTTCAGTGTTTGCAGAGAAAATATTAAGTTTCCTATTCACGACAGATAAGCGATTATATTATTTTAAAAGATCAATTCTTCATATTAACAAATTCATTATCAAGTCCACTTCTATATAATTGGCAAGGTTTTTTTTAGAAGAACAGTTGTGTTCTTCATAGGTAAATTTATAGGTAGGTTCTTGTAAGAAAATTCACGACCTTCCAATAATACTTCCTTTAATAGGAAAAAGTAATAAAAAATATAGGTATAGATATTTTAGGAGGTCTGGCCAGTAATTCCCATTACTTTACCCTTACCCTAACCATAGCATTCCTATCATTTTTGTCGTTACAAAGTAGCGCTTAACTCGTTGGCTTTTTCCTCCAAATTAAATAAATTCTTATAAGTAAAACTATAAACAAAAAAATAATAATTTTGTACACAAATTATTGTGATTAAAACATTGAAAGAGCATTTTATTGCGATATATTCATTACATTTTAAACCGACAGCGTATACTTAATTTATATTAATATAAAACTTTACGATATGTTAAAAGTATTTAATAAATAAATTTAATTTTTGTCATTACACATACTAATGTTAAATAGTTACCCCTAAAGAGCTTCCTTTCACCTTTTTTTCACTTTCTCAAGATTCTTACCAACCAACAGTATATAATCTGCAAACAGTATGCGCCATTGTACATCACCCTGCGTATCCTTTGTCATTTTATACATTACTAGGGAAATTAAATACTGACTCAAAGTCGAACCCTGGTGCATTCCTACTTTGACCATAAAACCCTTAGTTTCCCTACACAAATTCCTTAATCTTGTACCCCATCATACATATTCTTAAGTACATTCACCTACACTTTCCTTTTCTTCATTGGTGCCCGTTTTAAAATATCTATTATACACCTTCTATAGATCAATACCATTCAAAACTTCCTCCTATTATCTCTAATAACTGTTTAATAAAATATATTGGCTCTATTGTTGACCTCCCAGGTATAAAATATATATTAAATATTGGTACTACACAACTTTTTGTCTACGCTTCACAAATTTTCCTTTTATTTTTATTATTTTTTATTTTAATAAATAACTTTGTCAGCCATCCTAAACTCCCTTATGCTTTCCAAACTTCTACTGGAACACTATCCGCTCCCCCCGCTTTCTTAATTTTCATTTTATTAACTGCACTCTACACTTACTTTCTTATTAAATCCTCTGTACCAAAATTCCACTCAAATCGATCTACTTCCTCTCTGAAAATTCATCATTTAATAATAATAATAATAATAAAATATAATTTTCATCTGTTCATTATCTCTCTGTCTTTTCTTAACACCCTCCTAGACTCATATTTTATCTCCATACATTTTTTAAATTCCATGATTTATTTTCTCTTTTCTTAGCCAGTCTATATACTTTTTTCCCTTTATTTTGTTCCAAATATCTTATATAACTCATCATATTTCTTTATTTTAATATTATTTACGGCTCTTTTAGCTGCTTTACATAAACTTTTATCTTCTATTTAATCATCCCTTCTCTAGTTTTCTGCAATTTCTTATGTTGTTTATTTTTCTATGATATTGTCACTTTTACTTCCTTATCCCACCCTCATGTTTGCTTATCCTCTAGTATACTACCCTTATTCTCATCAATTACTTCTTGAGCTACCCTCCTAACACCTTCTGCTACCTTTTCCTACATTTAGTTTATATTCCCCATCACGTCCCATACACCAGTCTCATTCAGGTCTTTGTTCATACTTTTTTATTTTCACCAGTTAATTTCCACTAACTAATCTTCGGTTCTTTACTTATAATTTTATTTTGGCGCACCCTCTTTTTTCTACACCAAATATTTATAATAACTATAACCTATATTTTATTGTTATACTGTTATCAAGGATTACCTTGCAGTTCTGACACTATTTTAAACTTCCTGTCCTCTGCATAAAATAATACATTTGTGAGTGATTTCCACAACATACGTTATATAATACTCTTCTTTCTTCCTAAAAACAGCATTCACAATCACTAATTCATACGCTAATGCCAAATCGAGTATTCTTTCTCCAGCTTCATTATTTTCTTTAAATGCTTGCTCCCGTATGCACTTTATCATAATACAATTTATACTTTCCCATATCTGTCAATGTTCCTACATTTCACGTACCTAATATCACTTCATATCTATTTTGCGTACTCAGGTGTTAAGCTGTGGTCGCACGGTGATAGTGCAACGTGAAAGAAGCTATCATGAGAGTAGATGATAGTGTACTATCACTGTCATTGAGTGTTCACAAGGAAAAGCAGAAAGCATGATAGTATCTGTATATATTCTGTGATAGTATGTTCTGTAATCTGTATATTATTATTATTTGTTTAATATAATAAAATATTCATTATTTTGCATACTATATTACGTTTCTAAAATATCGAACGATCAAATACAATTAGGTATTATTCGAGTTCTTGAAGGTATCATCTCAATAAAAAGAAACCTAGAGGTGTGTGAAAAAAAAACTTGGGTAAAAAAATGGATCCGGCGTAGGAATTCATTGTTACGATTTTTGTAATTCAACAATATCTAAAATATACCTACAGGTATGATCAGTGTTTGGAAAGAATGACGTTCATGAAGGCATGTTAATTTTGCGAACACCACTCGTTTCTGTCAAATAGAACGTGAAAAGTCGATCAAATTAAATTAAAATATATTAAGATGTCACTATTAACCTTATTAGATTTTTATATAATAGGTACTTAAAAGTCCAATTTCATTGGGTTTGCTATAAAATGAAAATGATAGTTTCTATGCATCGATAAGTTTTCAGTATAATACATTATATCGTACTGTGAGTACATTACTGTAGCAACTCAAAATATTACATTTATATAGGTATAGTATTTTTAATCTATGCTAAGATTTAAAAAAAACCGGATATTTTTAATATGTACCAAATAATTTCATAGAAGATAAATTTAAATTAAACGTACCTTATACTTCTAATTTGTTTGCGTAATTCTTTAATATTTGACAATTCCGAAATTGCTAACAACATTTCTTTTGCGGAATCTTGTTTATCCCTAAGTTTATATTCAAGTGAACTTTTCAACCACAAACATGGAAATCTTTTGTATTCTTCTAAGAAATTAAGGATATTCAATTTACTACCCATCTTGATTCCGAACATATTAAATTTTAAATAAAACGTATTGTGAAATATCATATGAAATATGATTATTGTGATGGTTTCAAATTTGTGAGTTCATATGGTGATAGTATAGGCAATAGTTCCTATCACTATCACAAAATCTCTTTCAACTATCATGCAAGCATGATAGTGTGATAGAACTATCATAATAGTTTGATAGCTACTATCAATCTGTTCACACGGTGACACTATCATGACAGCTGCTATCACGACAGCAACTATCACGTTTTACTATCACCGTGCGACCACGGCTTTAATCTACTATAAAATACTTCGGTTATTCACATTGTTGACATCACTGCCGTTGGGTATTTCCACACATATGACTACGGGCTACAGCTACCCAGCTGGTACCAACCAACTCATCCCTTAGGCCATCTCCACACCTAACTATGGAAATTTTTCTCACTTATTCTCCCGGTGTATATCCGATATGGGACATCTAGGTAAGTTTTCATTCTGTTTTGGACTCTTCATACTCCTTTGTCAAATTTTACCATTGTCAACCTGATGGAACTTAAATCAGTCACGTTCTACAATAATTAAATTAACCGTAAAGGTATTCTGACTCCTTTTATAAGGTCACCTATACTTATAATACTAATATAACTAATACATATGATTTTGCTAAAATAAAAATGGATTTTTTTTTAAATAAAAACACCATCAAGATGTTCTTGCTTATATAATTAAGTCTTTCTAAAGAGTTAAATTGCAGATTCTTTTACTATTAGACTCTCTATGTGTTTAATACAAAACACCATATAAATAATTTTCAAATGTAATTTTTACTCCTTAAACTACAAAATTTTGAAAAATTCCTTTTACGTGAATTTTAAATAAAAGTATTAACCTAATTTTTTTATAAACTGTCATTTACATGTTCAAAAATTACATGTTTAGCCTGAATGATATGAATCTAGGGGTTTTCATTATAAAAGTTGTGCAGTAATAAATAGTAATCGTTTATTTTATTTTGAACGCGGACCGAGCGCAACGGCTGTCGGCCACGGTGGATAGACCGCCACGCACGCACGTACGACGAGTTGATTTGGTGTGGCACACTGCACAAATATAGTGATAAAATACGATTTGATTGTGAGTGAATGGTGGGCTCAAAACTATGTGTAGGGGAACTTGGGGCAAAATAGTGACGCTGTTTTAATAGGGCTAAATTATTTATCTTATACGATATTTTTCTGAAATTACAGTAACACGATCTTTATGTTGTCTAAAATAATGCCAATAGTTGGTGGGAATAAAATAATTTTTGACTATGTAAGAAATTAAAAATAAAAATTTATTTTGCCCATTTTGACACATATATATGGGGAAAAATGGGGTACTTATTTAAAAAAAATAATAAAAAGCATATCGATTTGACAAAAATAACAAAACACAAATTTCTCCATTTATCATTTATTTTATTAGTCTAAATTTCCTTATTCCACATTTCCAAATATGAAAACATAACGAAAAAATAAAATAAAATAAAATAAAAAATTATGAATAAAATTTACAAAATAGGCGTCTTCTTCTTCATCAATACCAACACAAAGATTATAATTATTATTATGGGACGTTCCGAGCATGTAAGCCCCATTTCGCCCCTAAAATCCTTAATTTTTAAATTATTTTAGTAGGGAGTTCTGAAGGTTATTAAACAACAATTTATGAAAATGTCTTTTAATTCATATGTAATGTTGTTATAACTAATATTGTACAGTTTATTTAATTTCCACGAAAAAATAAAATTTTAAATTAAAAAGTTATTTTTATTTCATCAATATCATAAAAAACACATGGGTCATATTTTTAGCAATAACTCATATTATTAATGAAAGTAAAATTTGTAAACGTCAACTATGTCTTCTCGACCGGTGAACAATTTTAAACAGTTCTTTTAAAAATGTGTATTTCAATTATTTAACCATGTCCCCATTTTGTCCCCATGACTGTTCTCCTATTATATATATATATATACATTGGTACCTAGCAGTCAACGACATGCCGCAAGACCCAAACTGCAAAATAGCGCTTTTCGCAGACGACACACTATTCTACACCACCAGCAACACACACATACACGCAATAGACCGTCTCCAGAAACAACTGACTCTCGTCCAACCCTGGTTCGACGATTGGCTGATCACAATTAACGCGCACAAAACCAACACAATTCTGTTCACAAACAAATGTCCCCGTGACATCCCCAAAATAAAAATAAAACACTCAGAAATAAAATGGTCCACTACAATCAAATATTTAGGCGTAACCATAGATAAAGATCTCACATTTAACAAACACATCTCCAACATAC